>JAANQP010000890.1:0-16098 GCA_011320165.1 Fusarium protoensiforme
CCTCGAACCCCTCGGTCGATTTTCCCCCCCATCGTCTCTACCACTCCGGCTCTCTGGTGTCTCGCGTCTGAATGGACCCTGCGGCTGTCCGCGACAGGCCGTGTTTCGACCGCGCCTCCGAATAACGCTCCGCAACTTCAATCTTTTGATCTGCCTGTCTCTTGGCCTCTCGGCGCCCTTTGGTCTGAGGCCCAATTGCTCTCCCCCCCCCCTCTCCGAGAGCGGGAGGAAGCAATGACTGCTGAAGCTCGACTGGCCCACCAAGATGTTACAGACCATCAATCGTCATCGTCGTCATTCCCATCCCCGGCTGCAAGCTCTGCTGCTGCAATCATCATGCCCGACGGCGCTGGAGGGCGACGCGATGGCGAGACGACGGCCATGACCGCGACGGGCGCCGCCGTCACCGCGACACCAAAGAACCATGCCTACCACCGCTTCATCAAGCGATACCGAACCGAGATCTCGGCCAGCTCCTCCAGCGTCTTCTCCACCCTCGCCGCGTTCCCTCTCGATAGTGTCAAGACGCGCATGCAGACGTATCATTACAAGGGATTTCTTGATTGCGTGCGGCATACCTACGCAAATGAGAAGCTCGGCGGTTTTTTTCGAGGTATACTTGAGTCAATTGATATCACCTGTTTATTCCTTTCTCTAACTTGAGCATTGTAGGCGTCACGGCCCCGATGGCCAGCATCACCCTCGTCCGCACCGTCTCCTTCTCGATCTACCAACGCGCCAAATACTCGTATTCCAGCTGGGTGAAGCGGAATTTCGGATTCGACATTATCGGCCACGTCAACCAACGCGGCACATACCCGAATCTCTACTCGGTCGCATGCTTCGGGGCCGCTGGTGCGACTGCCGGTTCCGCCATAACATTCCTCGCCTGTCCCTTCGAGCTCACAAAGCTCAGCGCCCAGGTTTCTGTCCTGCTCGCTGAGCGGGGTGTCACCAATGGAGGCAGTCACGCTGTGGCTGCTAGCTATCAGAACAAGGGCACGCTGCGGACAATGGCCAACATAATTAAGCACCGCGGTGTTCTGGGACTCTACACTGGCTTCAAACTTCATCTATGTACGTGATTTGTACGAGTCACGGGGCAGACGATGCTAACGAGCTCCCTAGTACGCGATACTCTGGGAACGTCCATCTACTTTATGGTATATGAAAGCGGAAAACAGGTCGGAAACACCTTGGCCGGCGACCATCCTAACAGTAATAAGGCGGCCGTTGTCGCCGCCGGGGGTATGTGTGGGCTGGTCTCTTGGGCTATGATATGTAAGCAGTATTGAAATTGCTGCTCATGTTGTATACTGACGATATGTGTAGATCCCATCGACTCAGCCAAGAGCATCTACCAGCGCAACTCCCTCCTCTATTCCAAAGGCCAAACGGTCGAGCCGGCACCCAAGATCGAGTTCTTCAAGCGGCACATGTATCGCGGCCTCGGAGTCTCCATGACCCGCTCGTGCGTGGTGAACGCCATCTTCTTTTCATCGTTTGAATTTATCAAGAAACACATCGACTCGCTCGAAGACGAAGGCAGGATTTGAAACTTCCTGACCGAAAGATGTATTGAAAAAAAAAAACAGATATCCTGGCTGGCAAGGTTTGGGACTTTTTAACTTGGGTAACTCTGGATGATTACCCCTGGGCAAATACGGCACAGACACAGATGCATGCATTATGAAAGGGCGTTTTTTGGAACCGTGTGTTGACTTTGTTTATTATCTGTTGTATTCCCCTTCACCTTGTCGTGTCTTATTCGCCTTGAGTGGAGTGATGGCGAATGGTTTCAAGAAGGTCAGCAATGGCGGCTGGGAAAGGAGGGCTACACAGTGAAAGAATGGTGACGGGGGATCCCCTTGGACTAGGGAGAATGTAGCGACAATAAACAGCTCCTTGAAAGACCATACTACATGAACATGCCGAAATGAGTTACTCTTTATGCCTGGTTGCTCTCACTAAAGTATTTGAAATGGTTGATTGTGGTACTTGTATGAGAGGATGAGATGTTGCTTTGGATCTAACTAGTTCGTTGATGCGGGAACAAGTGATCTACATGCCCCTTTCCTAGCTTCACATATCCTCAGTCATTTCCCTCCTTCATCCCTAGCCTTTCCATCCTTCACATCACCCCTGTAATGACACACCTTCACTTCTTCTCGCCCTCCTTGCCCTGCTTGTCAGCCTGAGCCTTGGCGTCCTCGGCCTTGTCAGCCTGGGCCTGAGCATGCTTGGCAAACTCGGGATCGTTGGCGGCCTTGGCCTATCGTAGAGTGTTAGAAATCTTTCCATGGGGTGGTGTGGTTGGGCAACTCACGTTGGCGGCCATGATGCGGGCCTTGGCCTCCTGGGTCCAGTCGACCTTCTTGTCGTTTTCCTTTCCGGACATTGTTGTTGTGAATAGTGAGTTTAGTTGGGGAGTGAAAGCTGGTAGCTGAGTTGAGTGATGTTGGGTTGAGTGGTTGTGAGTTGAGTTGAGTCGTGCTGTGTGTGTTGATGAGGAGAAGAAGTTGGTTGAAAGTTGGGAGAGGTTAGGGGTATTTATACTTTTCCTGGATGGGCAAGCTCACCTTTGAGTCTGGTTGATAAAACAGAAGTCATGTCTTCTTCTGTATTGTGTGCTAGTGTTGGCGTTCGCTGTTGTGGTTGTTCTGCTTGTAGGGAGCTCTTGTTGTATCAACAAGCAACAGCAGCTAATAGAATAAAACATCCGTAGTCGGCAATCAGCAACTAAGGGTTACGCAATAGCTCATGTTTGTATATAATGGCAGTGTTTCTGATTTGGGGTTTGTTTCTGGGCTAGTTTGCCCGACCGGCTTGGCTGAAAACATGCCTTGGTTGGCGACAACGAACAAACCGATTCAGCTACAAGGATTTGCTGGTTCAAGGATGTTTCCCTGACCTGGAACTCGCCTCTATGACCAAACAGACAAACTCTGTGAAGTGGTCTGTCTGCCGTCGAGCGAGAGGTGCTGGATATGCCATTCTTCAAACTAGACGAGCACTTGTATCTCAAAAGAGCTGTCCAACAAGTTCACCAAGGTGACATTCCAGGGCTTAGGCACAGGAGTGTGCAAGAGTCAAAGACGTGAAATGAACTGGACAGCTCTATATTACCGACATGTATTACAAGATTGACTTGGGCTCCTACAAAAGCTTCGGGGAATTACAAGTCATGATCGTGAATTATGCTGGGTATTCTATATGTGCTCGTTTCTCGTCCAAACCTCTATCTACCCCCGACACACGTTCAGCACTTGGCCATGGTTAGCTTGTTGGTCATAGATCCTAACAATACAACCAATGCGATGCCCATATCTGTCGACATAAACATCAGGCCGAGCCATGTTCTGGGGTACAGGCCAACACTCATTTGCGTAAACATTTCAGCAGAGGTGCAATTCTAGACCTCTTGCTCAGGCCAACTCGGTAGACCGGCTTGTTGAGAATTGCCGACAGGCCTCGAGAGGGGGTCGTGGTTTTACCCGCGACTGCTGGCTTCTCCTCCTTTCTTGGTGTTGTTGTATCTTGCAAAGGTTTGCAAGTCTCGTCCTCCTTGGAACCAGCCCTATTGGCAGCGTTTGGCTTGGATTCCTGCAAAACAGACTTGTCTTCTTGGCTGTCTGTGCTGCCTTTGCTCTCCTCTTGCTCGTCGTCGACCCTGACTTCCTCGACTTCATGTTGTACCTCAAGCTTCGCCTCAGGCGGTGTAGTGTCCTTGGTGGAGGGAACCGCATCATTAATTGATGGCTGCTCGACTTGCGGACTCGCTTCTTTCGTTTCCGTTGCAGGCCGACCTGCCTTTCGTGGCCTGCCCCTCTTCTTCTTTGGTTTCGCGACGGGTGTCCCTCCTGACTGATCCGCTGATTGAGTTTCTTCTGCTGCTGCCTTTTTCTTTGGTCGCCCTCTCGGCTTCTTTGCTTTGGTAGGGGGTTTTGCAGCAGGTTCCGTGGGAAGCTCTGCAGGTGGCTCTACCGGAGGTTCTACCAGAGGCTCTACTGGCGGTTCCAGGTGTTGCGGCTCGTTGTCATCTGCCCTCGTCTCTACAGCTGACAATTCCGGTTGGTCGATCCTGGTCAGCTCTGGCACCTCATCAACCACCGGCTCAGCTGGAATTTCTCGTCTCTGACGCTCTCGCTGTCTCGATTGCTTTTCTCTCGGCGGTGACTCGACCCCAGCAATGACGTCGGGCGATGAATCCCACCTCAATCCGACAGACTGCCCAGTCGCCATCCTCAGCGGGTCCATCATACTTGAGGGTATAGGGGCCGTGCTGGGCATTGGAGCAGTGCTCATCAGGCAGGTTCCGTTGCTCCGAGGGGTGTTGACGTTGGTTGCTTCGTCGCTTGAACCTATGTTCTGGATATTGAACTGATAAATCGGGGGCAATGGCTGGTTTAGGCTGTCGCTAGATGGCATATGCACACTTTCGTACTCCATCTTTTGAACTTCAGTTAGGAGCTTTGGGGCGATGTAGAAAGAAACATCGTCCATGACCGGTAGCGTGGGCGGAAGCATGCTGGGAGTTGGCTCTGGCTGCGATTCTCGTCCTTCATTGTCGTTGCTGAAGGGAATCGTAATCAGGTCAACTTCATTGGATCCCTGAAGAGACGCCTCTGGATGTTCCACCTTCCTTCGCTTTCTCCTCCCTGATGGCGAGATGTCCAGTCCGTTATGGACTGGATCTGGATTCCCCCCAGACTTCGAGTTTAGCAAGTCCCATGTGGTTTTTGAAGTTGACTCCAAAGGCTGCTGTGGCTCTCGGCGCTTAATGCGAATCTTCGTCTTCGTTTTCGGGCGGCGGCTCTGTCCAACTTCAGGAGAGCTTGGGACATCCCAGGGATCATCCATAACGGCCGTGGGTGCCTTCCTCCTCCCTGGTGTTGATGCTTGTGTCCATTCATCCGGGGTGTTTCCATACGGAGCTTTTTGGCTTTTTGTGCCCGTACGGTCAGTGACAGAGACGAGCGACGATGGCTCAACCAGTCCTGTTACGGTACGCTTGAAAGGTGCTGGTGCTGTCATTTCTGAGCTTGAGAGTCGATCCTGGTCATCAGATCGGGTCGTCCCTTCTGGAACACAAGTTCGAGCTGCATCATTCTGCTCGTCGTAGATATTCCGGAAGAAGGACGGATTTGTTGATGTTGTCGCGCGGCTTACACGCCCTGAAGAGTGACTCGTTGCAGCCTCAGCTCCAGCAGGTGAGATTGGCCCCCTTGGACTTCGCGGTGGAGAATAACAGTGATCCTCATCATCATCAGAGTCTAGGATGACGATCGGAGGCATCCTGGCGGGCGACACACCAGGTTGCTAATTGCGTGTGTCGATTGTATTCTTTGCCTGAGACGAGGCGGACGTGTTGTGACGTGGGGCCTCCTGACACGCGTGAGCACGTGACTTTGTATGTTTGACACGACGGTCCAACAACACCACAACGTTGAGATAGACATAGGACAATTCACTCGGTAAAAGGCACTCAAAATCACAGCCAGGCAGGTAGGGCAAAACGTTTTCATAATCATGAAAAATAGGTCAATTTGTTGATTTAGACCTCCATCTGCTCCCAATTGGGAGGGTATATGCAAATGTTGAATGCTCGCCAAACCATCCGTCCCATTCCCAATATCATTCCATATCCGTAGGTTAACTTTTGGGATTCCACAAACACAACTGGTCTTTTTTGACCAGCCCCAAACGCCGATGTTGAAATCGTAGCTGATCCGCAGATTCAGCCTCCACAAAAAGCACACTCCTTATTAACACAGTCATCATCATCATCACCTTACGCCACCGTCCCCTTCAACCCTCAAGCACACAGCATGGGTTGATATTTACTGGGCGTACTTGGTGCGGAAGTACTTAGCGGCGTTAACCATGTTGCTAAGAGCCTCCTTGGTCTCCTTCCACTGGCGGGTCTTGAGACCGCAGTCAGGGTCGATCCAGAGCTGCTCAGGCTTGAGGAACTGGAGCATCTCCTCGATGCGGTCCTTGATCTCCTGCTCGCTGGGGACACGAGGGGAGTGGATGTCGTAGACACCAGGGCCGATGTGGCGGGGGTAGGCAGAGTCGACGAAGACTCGGAGGAGCTTGGCGTCAGACTTGCTGTTCTCGATGGACAGAACATCAGCATCGAGGGCAGCGATGGCGTGGAAGAAGTCCTGGAACTCAGAGTAACAGAAGTGGGAGTGGATCTGAGTGGAGTCCTCGACACCAGTGGTGGAGAGGCGGAAAGCCTTGACAGCCCACTTGAGGTAGGCGTCACGCTCCTCACCGGAGCGGAGAGGGAGACCCTCACGGAGAGCGGGCTCATCGACCTGGATGACGTCGACACCGGCCTTCTCAAGGTCGACGACCTCGTCACGGAGGGCAAGAGCAAGCTGCTCAGCCTGGACGGACTGGTGGACGTCGTCACGGGGGAAAGACCATCGGAGGCAGGTGACGGGACCAGTGAGCATACCCTTCATGGGCTTGTTGGAGACAGTAACGGCGTACTTGGACTCCTTGACGGTCATGGGGGCAGGGCGGGAGATGTCACCGACAATGATGGGAGGTCGGACGCATCGGGAGCCGTAAGACTGAACCCAGGCGTGGGTGGTGAAGGTGTAACCATCCAGGCGCTCACCGAAGAACTGGACCATGTCGTTTCGCTCAGGCTCACCGTGGACGAAGACGTCAAGGCCAAGCTCCTCCTGGATCTTGATGTTCTCATCAATCTCCTTCTCGATGAAGCGGTCGTACTCCTCAAGGGTGATCTCGCCCTTGGTGAGCTTGTTTCGCTGGACACGGATCTCCTTGGTCTGGGGGAAGGAGCCGATGGTGGTGGTGGGGAAGAGAGGGAGGTTCAGCTTCTTCTGCTGCTGGCTGATACGGGCAGGGAACTCGCTCTTGCGGTTGTAGTCCTGCTCGGTGATCTTGGACTGACGGTCCTTGACCTGGGGGTTGTTGGTTCGGGGGGAGGTGGCACGAGCCTGGATGGACTTGGCGTTGGCCTCAAGCTGCTCGCGGACGGCAGCAGGACCCTCAGTAACAGCCTTGGCAATGAGGGAAATCTCGGAAGCCTTCTCAGTGGCGAAAGAGAACCAGTCGGCAACCTCGGGGTCCAGCTTCTTCTCGCTGGCAAGAGTGTGAGGGGTGTGGAGGAGGGAGGAGGAGGTGGCGGCAATGACACGGTCCTTGCCGAGCTTCTGGATGGCAGTCTCAACAATCTCAATGGCGCGCTTCAGGTTGGTCTTCCAGATGTTGCGGCCGTCGACGACACCAGCAGAGAGGACAGTCTTGGAGCCGAGAGCACCGATGACAGTCTCGAGCTGCTCAGGGTTGCGGACAAGGTCGATGTGGACACCATAGACGTCCTTGGGGAGGAGGTCGAGGTTGTGGACGATGTCACCGAAGTAGGTGGTGAAGACGAGCTTGGGGATCTTGTCACCCAGGCTGGCGAACTTCTCATAGGCGGGCTTGAAGGCAGCCTTGGTCTTGGCAGGGAGATCGAAGACGAGGACGGGCTCATCGATCTGGACAGTCTCGGCACCAGCCTCCTTGAGCTGGACAAGGAGTTGCTCGTAGACGGGCAGAAGCTTCTCGAGGAGGTCGATGGGGTCGACAGACTGACCACGGTCGGCCTTGCCGAGGTGGAGGAAGGAGACGGGACCAACAAGGACGGGGCGGGTGGGGATGCCAGCCTCCTTGGCCTCCTTGAACTCAACGACAGCCTTGGGGCTACCAGTGAGAGTGAAGGTCTGGTCGTCCTGGAGGGTAGGCTTCACGTAGTGGTAGTTGGAGTCGAACCACTTGACCATCTCCAGAGAGGGGACATCGACGCCCTCCTTCTGGTGGCCACGGCCCATGGCGAAGTACTGGTCAATGGGGTCGAGACCATCCTTGGTGTATCGCTCGGGAACGGCCTGAGAGGTGGGGTCAGCACATGCTTACGACATGAGAATATTATGAGGTGAACATACACCAAAGTCCTGGATCTGGTGAAGGACCTGGTCGTAGAGGGCGAAGTCGTTGCTGGGGATGACATCGACACCGGCATCCTGCTGGATCTTCCAGTGGGCAAGACGGAGGCGCTTGGCCTCAGCGAGGAGGTCAGCCTGGGAGATCTTTCCACCCCAGTCTAAGCTTTGTTAGCGGTGAGGCTCGGACAGGTATTTTTCAGTGAGGACTGACAAGCTTCGGTGGCCTTCTTCAGGTCACGGTTGACACCCATACGGGGGAAACCGAGGATCGCGGACTGAACCATCTTGGCGGTTTATCCGTACTCTGGATGATTCTTTGGGTTTTGATGATGCTATTGTAGAGGTTAGAAGCAGAGTTTTCGTCAGGGAGCGTGGGGAGCACGGAGCAGGCGGGGAGAAGGGCGGGGTGAGGGGCAGTCGACTCGAAAGAGCTGGAGGGGAGCTTGAAGTAGGGAGCTTGACGTACAGATTGGTTCAGAGCCCTTGCCTGTACCAAATTGGATCAATTGAGAGATCCTTTTCGAGAGAGAACAGAGGGCAAAGAGAGGATGAAGAAGAAGAAAAGAGGAAGAGAAGGAGGGAAGGAGGGGAGGTAGAAAAATGTTTTTGAGACGAAAATCTCAGGCAGGGAGACCAGGCCGAAAGCGGGGGAGGGGTAAAAAAGTGGTGAATTGGTCGCTCATTGGCACCACCTCAGACACAGGCACACAGGGGAGCTTCAAGTTCTGATCTTCAGGCTCGCGGCAGTACGTACCTTCCATCCTGCCATCAACAGCAACACCTCAATCTGCGCAATCTCACGTATTCGCACAACAGGCGTGCCGTGGTTGGTTGGCCGGGGATGGCGGTTGCCGGTGTGGATGTCCAGGGCCTCTCAGGCGGCTCACGGGCTGTCGGTGACGCTAATGGAGGGGCAGTTTGCAGCAGCTTTTTGCAAGGGTTTGCACCGTTTTCGCAGGCGAACGGGGCGTGGCCAGTAGGCGTCCGCGAAGGCGTGCTTGGTCTCGGCTCCCGAGGGTCAATCACCTCATCAACCCAAGCCCTTTTCTCTCCATTGAGACACCGTAGCTGCTTGCTGGAGCAGGCTAAGGATCTGAGACCAAATTTTACGCCGCCGTAGATCGGCCTTTGCACCCACTCTTTGCCACTGTGTTGTCTGATCGACCGTTCTTTGCTCCCCACCAAGAGTCCATCTCATCGTCTCCTGCCATCGCGTGCCGCTGGGCATGCCACGTGCCCCATCATTGTCCATTCGTGCTTGGTGTTACGAGTGTTTGAACTTAGGGTCTATGTAACTGTAGCTACCGGGCAATCTCGGGCTCGATCGGTCATGATATCGGGCTTCTCTCGATGCTCGGTTGAGAGGCTTAGCCCTTACGTGAGACATCATGACTCCATGGATCCATGTCTGAGTTTACCAACCCCTCCCGCCACGAATTGTTGGGAAGGGGAGGCTGTGGACGCGAATCATGTACTCCGTAACCCGATAACCATAATCGGAACTCACCTTGGTTTTGAGGCCCTTCACCTTGATTCGTGGCACTTTTTGATCCAGATGTCTATTCGGCAAGGCTCCGTCTTTAGGGCTCTCAGCGTTGATTCGTCAAGATGAAGACTTGACGTTCAAGCAAGATTGGATTACGATTGCTACTTGAGACTGCCGCCATCTTCAAATGTGATGTCTTCGTGGCGGCCACAAGCTGCTCTAATTGAGCATTGAGGAGCAATGGGCGGAAATCAAACCCTGCATCAAGTGTCTAGGTACCTACGTAAATAGATGCTAAAATAGAAACGAATTGGGAAGATGACGGCCTAGTGAGATCGACCCAATACAATTAGATCAATGGGAGGACCAAATGATATTAAAATGCAAGACCTGAGGATTGTGTCTTCCTTTCCTCCCTCCTATCGGGTGGATGCTTTAGTGGACCAAGCTCAGGCAAGAGTCATGGCTGCGAATGCCCTCAGGGAAGGAACAACCTGAGATGGGAGAGGCCGTAGACATGACTTCCTCAACATGGACTTCCCCGTAATCTGTTCTCAACTCCCACTGACTTGGATTCTTCGTTCTTCAACCCTTGGGCGGCTTTCTTGATCTTCTTCATCTCCATTCTGGTCGTACTCGTTCTTGGCCCTTCGCGGGCGTATGAAACCAATGCTTTCTTGGAACACCATCATTCATCTTCGACCTTCTTTTGTGGCTTCTCCCAAAAAATCCAATGACGCTCCTTTGCTGTTGCAACCCTCATCGCATGACCCCAGGAATATCATCATCCCCTACCCAAGATGTAGCCCTTCAGCCGCTTCCATCTCCGACCTCCCCTACTGGGCAAGGACAAGCAGACTCGGAGCTGAGGCACAAACCCTCACTGATTGGGTTGTCTGACACCCCATGGGCGTTGCCAATTCATCAAGGCTCTTACGACAATGGCTCCATTATCCATCACCCCCTCGACGACGATTCCGACAGCGATCAGGATCAACCCCATGCAGCCAAGAAGGGAGGCAGCGCTTTTGATGCCGTGCGGAACAAGCTCATTCGAACCATGTCTCACGATTCGAGTACTAAGAATCCATCCCTCACTTCTCTTGGCAATAGCGACGAGGAGATTGCACGACGAGCCGAGTTGAGGCGTCTCATGCGTCAGAGGATACAGGATGAACTGCAAGCAGAACAACCAGACGACGACATGGAAAACAAGCCTACGCATGGCATTCGCTGCATAGCGTCTATAGTCAACCTCGGCTTGCCAAGTGCTGGACCTCGAGACGCCATTGAATTCGCTGTCAACAAATCTCCCCTCGATGCTCGAGTACCACGGTCCGGCAAAGATCAATCTCATGAAACAGATGTGCCAGAGCCACAGAACGCCACGGATGACCAGAATAAAATGTCATTGGATCGAAACAACACCACGGAAGGAGACAATGAGGCTAAGAAAGACGGTGATAAACGCGATGGAACCGGCTTTGCTACTAACTTGCCATCACAAACGCCACGGTCCAGACAAGTAGAGCAAGCCCATTCCCAGAAGTCTTTCCAGTTGTCTAATAGTGCCACTCGTCTTGATCGCATTTTGGGCCCTGACAATAGCTTCAATAGCCGTCATGCTTCTTCTTCCGGCGATGGCCACTCAGCTCTTGGAGTATGGCTCATTGCCCAGGGCCTTCGTTCACGAGACAATTCGACCCTACACTTCGACGATGACGAAGAGGAAGAAAACACTACGAGTGGGATCGATAACTCTCGGGTTATAAACCAGCCTGGACCTGCGGAAACGGCGAAGAAAGAGCCCACCTTAGACTCCCAGAACACCCTGTTGAAGGAAGAGACGTTACCAGTCAACGAAGCGTCCACGGCCCATGGTACACTTAACAGAGTGGAGCCGAGTGGTAGCATCAATTCGGAACGATGCAAGATATATTCCCATCCTGATATCAGCTCTCGACGTACTGGAAACACTTCCTCGCCTCTTTCGGGAGGACGAATTGGAGCTCCGACGTTAGCAACAACTCGCAACTCTCTTGCCGATAACTCATCGTCATGTTATCCATCCAAGTTCCAACCAAGCCCTGCTCGCTCTCGACAGAATTTGTATAGTCTGGATCTCAAAGACCTCGAAGGCATGGAACTGTCCCCTTTCAAGTGTGAGTTCTGAGTCACCTATCACACTATATCAATTAACACAATGACCAGGGCAGACCACATCCTCTCAGGACCAAGAGAGCGCCGAGAAACAACAGCAAAACTCTATCAACGACGATGAACCTCAAAGCAAAGAACTTGACGTTGGTCACGGCTGTCAAGGCCAAAATCCCACCCAAGGAGCTCCCAACACAGCCTCTCGGTCACAATCGGAGTGTGCGAGTTTCCTCCAACGTGAGGCCGAACTTGGAACGATCGAGAGGCGATTTGGCGACCTACTCACTCGAAAAAAGCCCAAGAGTCAGTATACGAGCCGATTCCGCGAAGAATTCAATGAGCCTTCTCTTGGGCCGCCTGTTCGCAAGTCCTTCATGAGCAAGATTCACCTCACCGTCCCAATCCGGTTCAAAGTGAGCTCTCGAAGCCTCGGTGATCATAATGAAGGAAATGCACCTGGCCTCTCACGAGAGCCAAGTCCTACGCTTGGTCTTGCAGATACGACGATCGGCCACAAAAAAGGAGCCAGCGATAGACGAAAGAAGCTGTCAAATCTGAGCATTCGGTCCCATATGAGCCCACTATCATCGGAGGTCTTTCAAAAGCCACATGTGGAACGCCAGGAAAGCGCAACAGACTTGTGGCAACGTGCCATCAGACTCGAGGCAGAAGAACGGCACAGCGGCAGCAATCGCTTAAGCACGCCCAATCCAGACCATCAACGAAACGCGTCATCTAACCGATCATTGAGAGTCGCTAGCACACCACAGAAGAGAGCCAGCAAGGGGTCTCTTTCGACAGAGAACACTCAGAGAGAAACCTCCCAACTAACTCCAACAACTGATGAAATGTCTGGTGAACACAATTCCAAATGGCTCATTCAAAGATGGGTTGCTCAGATGCGGCCTGGGACACCTCACACCACTGAGGGTGCTGAGAGCTTGGTGTCTCTAAGTTTGGAGAGTCCTCCAAGATCGTGGGCGAGGTTTCCATCACACAACAGAGAAGAGAGAAACAAGAATGCCTCGGCCAAGGATGACGTCTATCAACGAGACTTTGCAATCAAGCTTGTCTCATCAGAGGGCCAGGTTTATTGGGCCACCGATTTGGTCCCTGGCGAAGAGAAGCAACGTGCTCAGACGCTGCCACGCTCCTTTTCCGCGAGAATTGGGCAAGTAGTGAAGTCGAAGATCGTCAAACTAATGCCTTCGAGACATTTTCAACCAGAAAAGGGGCAAGTGCCTGAGAAAGGGCGAGTTGCCTCACAAACAGCTCATCTGGAGTACCCCGAACTCGAAATCCAACCCACAGAGTCAGGGTATGAAGAACTTCGGGTGCTAGAGAAGGAAATCAACAGCATGAAGGGCGAGAACAGGTTATCAACACCCGAGGGTGAAGCGTCAAGACCACGATCCACCAAGAGTTTGGGTGACAGGATATCTGCTTTGATGCACGAGGCAGCCATGGAGGAGCATCATGACCATGGTGATGAATTGGCCTTGGGCGAAACCCTTGCTACGCCTGTCACACCCAGTCTACTTCAAGAGAGTATTGTGGCAACAGACGTGTTTCTTACGCCGGAAAGCCGCTTCTCTTACGCCAACAGCAGCCAGCAGGGAAAGCCAGGTTCAGATACAGGGTCGGCAGAAATCAGGGGGCACGAGGCGCTCAAAGCATTCATCGAAACCAATCAACGTGCGCATCGTTCAAGATCGATAACCTGGGCAGGAAGGCCTCTGGCCGAACTCACGCGAAAGCAACGACACTCTGACGATGCAACTGGCAGACTATATCAGAAGGAAAGGAAGAGTATGAGTATGCGGCCTCACAGCAGATGAGAACCCGTACGAGTCAAAAGTGGACAGGCATGGCGTTATGGAACTGTGAAAGGGAGTTGTTTGAAAAGACATTAATTCTGTAGGTTTTCAGGGTGATGCTTGTAACTAAGTAACTACTTACGCATTTTATATCCAAACATCGAATGATATACCTAGTTTCACACATTCTATGGAGACCTTGCTTTTGCTTCGTGACATTGTGTCGTGTAATAAAATGGGCGTTGGGCAGAACACATATCCCGCCGTAGGGGCCTCAGACCTGGCGATCAACGAGAACCCTGACCAATTGGTGAATCCTCCAAACCGTGGTGTGTGCATCAAGGGACAGTGAGCTAGAGTCAGTAGTCAGTATGGGCACCAAGAGGCTGGGAGGAAAGGGTGCGGTCTGGGAACCACGAGGTGACTCTGAACAAGGCCATGACCACTTTAGACGTATTCCTTTTCCTTCTCTTCCTCCTTGTCCCTCAACTCAATACGCTCCAGCCGAGCCCTCGCCTCGTCCTCCTTGCGCTGCATCTCCTCCTTTCGCTCGCGCAACGCGATGCAGAAGCGAGAGCGGGCACGAATGCTAGGGCCCTTCCAGATAAAGACAAACGGGATGATACACATGAGGGCACTGAGACCTCCAAGAAGCGAACATGCACCGGGAATGTCAAGGCGACGGAACATGGGGGTTGTGGCCAGGGGTAGCACGACTGCGAAGAGGGAGCGGCAGGTGGAGGCAGCGGCGTTGGCGGAGGCGGCAAAGATCTCGTAGGCGTCTGTGAGATAGTTGAGCATGGCCATAAAGATGAGCATGAAACCCATGCCAAAGGGGATGCCGGCCAGCATGGGCGCGATGAAGGAGACGCCTTCACGGGCAGACCAGCCGAGCCAGAAGAGGGAGATGACGAAGAGGGGGCCGCCGAGACAGGCCAGGGGAAGACGACGGTATTCTTCACGGTGAACCCAGGGGGCATCGCGAGCTGTGGCACGAGCTAGGGTGTTATCCCAGCCCCAGAAGATGGGCAGGGTCATGGCTGCGCCGCCAAAGATGGGGAGGTAGGCTAGGCCAGTGACACCGGGTGAGAGGCCGTACACGTCTTGGAAGATGATGGGGAACGCCTGGAAGGACATGTAGAAGATGGTGTAGACGAGGGAGAGGTAGGCACAGGTGGTGGTGACGATAGGCTCAAAGATGAGCATGCGAAGGGGCCGGGTGAGGACCACGGTGAGGAGCTGTCTGAGGTCTGTCGACTCGAGATCGCGAGGGGCAATGGCCCGAGAGGCTGGGTCTTGCTTACGGATCTTGCGGGCACGGCGGGACAGGAGGATGGGTCCGTACGTCTCGGGGAGAAAAGCGATGAGGACGAGGGTCACGCCGGCGACGATGAGGGCGATCCAAAAGACCCATCGCCAGCCGATGCTAGGACCAGCAAATCCAGAGATGATAGGAGACAGAATAGGACCGCCGGTTGTACACTAATCTCTTGGGTTAGTCTGTGTTCTTGAATCGACCAGAGGCAAGTCATGATGACGTTAGGTAACTCACTACCATAAAGAGGGCAAAGGCTCTCCCTCTTGTCCGCGGGTCATTATACACATCGGCCAAGATACCAGCAACAATTGCGATAGGCGAGCTCGCAAAGGCACCGCAGAAGAAGCGAAAGATGAGCAGAGCAGGCCAATTGGGGGCGAGGCCGCAGGCCATGGTGAAGACGGTAAAGAGGCCAAACGTCGCAAAGCTCAGGTCCCTCCGGCCGAAGTGCTCGCTCAGGGGACCCCAGATGATGGGGCCAAAGACGTAGCCGATTAGGTAGATCGAGATGGGCAGGACCTTGCCGGCTTGGGATGTGATGCCAAAGTCCTCGACGATGTTGGGGATGGCCAAGCTGGGCAGGGCAGAGCCCATGGTGGAGTTGATGACTAGCACGGACGTGTAGAAGAGGATCAGGTTCTTTTTCGACTACAAAGATGAAATCATGGTCAGTAGGGTGCCTACTGGACTAGATCTAAAGGTCCCATACCTTTGACCAGTTGTATGGGTTCTCGGGGTCGTCCAACTCCCAATTGACCAGGACCTCGTTGGTACGGCTTCGAGTTCGCGAGCGAATGTTGTGAAGGGCACCGATGCCTCGATCTGCCGCCTCTTCCTCATAGCGGGACTGAGCTTCGATCTCTTCCAGACGGTTGATTCTATCTGAGAAGGTACTGCTTCTTCTCCGACCCCCTGGTGGTGCGTAAGCTCTCGATCAAAGACGACACAGGGCATTGATAATCAAGGCACAAAAATGTACAGCAGTGGCGTTTTACTCACGGTATGGGGACGGATCCCGCATGGTCTCGCTGGATTCACTCGAAGGCATGTTGTTTGTATGGGTTCAAGATACAGTCACCGAGGTTATTCACACAAGACACGGGTCAATTGGAGAAATATAGTGGCAACAGGTATCCGAGGATGCAAAAAGAGGAAACATGTTGGCCAAGCACGCAAAGCGGAGCAATGTCCTCTCACTCTTTGAGTGTTCCCATGACGGTCAGTTCATCAACACAAGGGCGTTCAACCCCGCCCAGAAGCCGGGGATAAGACGGCTCCGGTCCACGATTGGCTATCTCACAGTCCGGAGCCGGGCCTCAAAATATGGGGGGGCGGTTCGGATGGGCGTGGGAT
>JAANQP010000891.1:0-13772 GCA_011320165.1 Fusarium protoensiforme
TCCAAAACGTCAAACCCGCCACACCTCTCTTCAACCTCGTCACGTTTTCAACTTTCCAAGTTTCTTCTGTGCAACCAACCGTTCAAGCAGGCAGGGCCTCCTTCTTCCCTCCTGCCGCAGATCCTTTACAATCCAAGATCTTGGTATGGCATCAGAGGGCGTAATATGTGATGCAATATCCTCAAAAACTTGCAGTTACATAGCTGTCAAATCGTGTATATAACATCCTGCCCAACTCCCCCCCATAGCAGCCACTTTTAAGATAACCAAGATCAATATCACAAGCCACACAAAGCACAAGCACAAGCACAATCAAACTACACCGTATTTCCATCAAGACAGCCCAATATGCCTCTCACAAGAACTCACCGCCATACTACTCCTCGCCGCTCCATCTTTAGCACCCGCCGTCGTGCTCCAGCTCACACCCATCACACTGTCACAACCACAACCACAACCAGAAAGCCTCGTCGCGGCTTCCTGGGCGGTGGCCGCCGTACCCATGCTGCTCCTGTTCATCATCAGCAGCGCAGACCTTCCATGAAGGACAAGGTCAGCGGAGCCCTTCTCAAGCTCAAGGGTAGCCTTACTCGTCGACCCGGTGTCAAGGTATGTTTTAATATCCTCAATATCCTGTCGATGACAACCACTAACTGGTTTACCAACAGGCTGCTGGAACTCGACGCATGCGTGGCACCGATGGCCGCGGCTCTCATCGCCGTGCCCGTCACTTCTAAACCCTCAAGAATAAGAAACAGTAGAGGATGATAGGCATCTCAAGAGCAGGACGTGTCCATGACACACATGTACCATTATGATAAACGATACCCTCAGTCATGTTGAGAGAAGAACTGTATTACTATGCCGCATATCAAGCAGCCTAAATCTTTTGAACTTTCAGTCGCCAGCGACTTATTTGTTACAACTTGCAGTCAATCGAGACTACCATACCATGATTCCTAGCACTCGTTTCTCTCCCATCAAAATTCGTACAAATCACTCGTACTCCTGGGGTGACCCAGCCGCCCAGTCTTTGTGCAACAAATCCTCTCATCCTTGACCATGCTTTCACTCCGGCACCTTGGTCTCGCTCACTGCAACTCGTCCACATCATGAGGGGAACAACCTGCTGGGCGATAAGGTGGTGCCAGTCGAATATCTCGGTGCAACTTGAGTGCATTCTCTGATGGCAATTGGACCCGTGTCAGCGGGATCATCGACGGTGAAGACCCCCTGCGGTGGTGTGTCTTCCCAAGTGGTGGTCCTGCCATATCGTCGATGTTGGAGATCGACAGACGGTGCCAACTTCGCCTCTTCTTTTCGTAAGGCTTCATAGAAGGACTCGCAGACATGAAGCTAGTCGCAAGTTCGTCGAGGTCGTCGAGGCTGGCTCCAGAAACCTTTAGGTCCGTATACTTTCGGAAGGCCATCTCCAAACTTTCCAATGCTTCCTTGCTGGGAGATGGATGTTTCTTCACCCTCTTAAGTCCGAAAGCATCCGTCCCCCCCATCGCCTTCTCCCACCCCTTTCGAGCCTCATTTACCGATTCAACTAGTGTTCTCTTTCCAGACTCAGGTTGAGCGAGCTTTAGGTGGTGTGCTCCTGCAGGCTCTCTTTGCCCATGGTTCAGTGACGTGCCAACCAGTCGCAAGCTGGCCTGCTTTTGCACGAACTTTGGAGCTTGCAACGTGGAGCTCTTATCGGAGCTTGATGTCGAGACTCGCTCAACTCGAATTCGAGGTGTCGACGATCCAACCGGTGTAGCGCTCAAGATCCTATCCTTAATGTTGTCGTCGAATTCCTTCTCGGACTCAAAGGGGCTATGTGGCAGAGGAGGGATGGCACTCTGATCGTTGTCCGCACCCTTCTTCAGCCGACTTTCAAAGCTTGTCGGAGTCCGCCAGCCGCGACCCTCAGAAAAGGGATCGTCCAAAGACTTCCCGCTCCTTAGTGATTTGCCATCATCTGCAACAGGCTTTCGAGAGACCTGGCCACCGACAATCCGTTGGACCTTTCTCTTGTTGAGATTGTCCCCTTCATTCAAACGGATCTCAATCGTGCTAATGGGAGACATGTTGCTGGGTGATGATGTAAGTCCACTCTCCATCCTGTCCGACTTGTCGTATTCCTGTCCACTATATGACGCTTTCCCCGGGGACTCTGTTTCTTGGGGTGACGATTTCGCATGTAGGCGATCCCACGCATTCGAAACCCTGGCAAGGACCTTTGATGGGACCATGCGAGTGAGCTTGGAGGCCGAACTATTAGCCCGTCGAGGTGGTGAGGGCTTCAAGGCATCAGTGGCGGCTAGCATAGCGTGGAGTTTCTGGTTGATATCATCAGGGCTGTTAGGCTCCGCAGGCTCCTCAGGAACGACTGCGTTTTTCTGATCCTTGATGAGGCGACGACGGACATTACCGTCAACAGTAGACAGCGGCGCAGATACTGGAGCCTTGAGGTTGTCTGTTGGGTGGAACTTGAAGGGGTCAAGGGATAGCGTCCTGGTTGGGCCGAAAGAGCGTTGCAATCCCCTTTCCTTTCGCTTCTGGGATGCATCTCTGGGTGTTCGAGCCGTGGCAGCACGTCTTGGGGTTCCTCTGGGTCTCTTTGGCGAATGTTTGCCAACTCGCAACTGTCTAGTATGCGACTCGGCAGGGGGAGGTGGCTGCTCAAGTGGGGAGGGGAGTTCAAGTGGCGATATAGCAGGTTCGCTTCCGACAGGGAATGAGATGTTTGGGGTAGTGGCCCGACGTTTGTTTGGAGATGAGTCTTCACCGCGGGCTTGCAGGGGCAGAGTCGAATCATCCAGCAGCCGGCTTGCCATCTCTTCAATACTTTGCGGTTCTCCGATGGTTCTCTTCCGTGACGTTCGTCGAGGTGTGTTGCTAGCAGGAGTAGCTGAAGTCATAGGAGAGTCTTTATGAGTCAGTTTTTATTCCACCAGGCAGATTGCGAGGACTGTACTTGATTTTCTTCGTGACACCGACTCCGCCAGGTACCTTTGACGACGACGTGACCCAAGAGACCTTAGCAGGCCCTTCTTCCCGTAGGTGACTGTGGTCGATGGCATGTTGGGCGTCGTTGGTGAATAACAAACAAGAATGAAAAAAAACAAAAGAGTGAATATGTGTTGGACCGACAGTTGTTCACAGGGTAGATCAACTGCAGCTGATCAGCGAGCTGTGCCAAAACGAATCAAAAGAGGGAGATGTCGCCCCGGGGAGGGATAACCACGAAAGCCGTCGATGACTAGGGAAATGGAAGCAGACTCTTCATTGATGTTCACCAGGTGAACTCCATACCCCAGCTAAGAACGAGCTCGCGGAGGTCCGAGGTGAAGGTCAAGTCGAGGAGTGATGCGAGGGCAAAGTTGGCGATGACAGATGAGGGGGAGAAGAGAAGGAAGGGACTCACACGTGCCGTGCCGTGCCTACCTAGGTCTTATCGCTCGTGGAAGGTTACAGGCTCACCTCTCAGCTTTTTTTAGCCATCAAGGAGAAAACGGAAGGTACGCACGCTGTAAACTTCAGGCGGCCGGTGCGATATCGGCTGGCATTTTCTACAGAGGCCTGGCAGTGCCGGGAAAGGGCCCCGGAGTGTCACTGGGCCAATATAAAATGCAACTGCAAGGCAAAGAAAGAAAATCCCAGTACCCTTTGAGTTCCATGCGAGTGTCTGTATCTCCTTACAAGGGTCAAGTTCAATGTCCGTCTCAACAACATCTCTGCAGCACAAACACACAATCCTGCTGTCCTACCTTGGATCTCCCCTCCCCTCCACCGGAAGAGCAACGCCTCCTCGCTCTGTTCCGTCGCCATACCGAACTCAGCATCACATTGATCGTTGCACCGCAGTTCATGTTCCAGGCCGACTTTTCCCCCTGTCGTCGCTCTCTGTGGCCCTGTCTCTTCTGGTATACACCGGGTGAGGTATTAACGTTGCAAATCGCGATCAAGTTCCAGCCATTGACTCAAACAAGGAACGATATTGTTTTGATAGGCCTCCGACATGAAGACTTGGGAGCTGAGAGCTTGGCGTGTTTCTGCACCCTGGGCGAGCGAGCAAACTTGCGTATATCGTTTGAACACATGCACATAGGTACGCATGCGTTTAGATGACGGTTGGTTCGCACTTGCGGCCCATAACAATCCTAGTTGTTGCGGCATATGTATCGAACACTCATAGAGGGGCTCAAGTTCCCAACAAACGAATCACCCCTGCTCTCCACGAACGTCACCTGTATGCATAGACTGCAGCGAGCAGCAACCTCGCAGAGGCAGATCTGAATGGACTGTTCCACAAACAGCGCAATTGGAGAGTTCCAGCTTGAGACAAGACATCTCTTGGTTCGGTGTGACCTGGTGCCTACCTACATGTTGGTAAAGGGACGCGACCCGAGACTTTAATCAGCCTCGAGCGCCATCGCCGTCGCATCTCAAACAACAACGCAAGTCGAGAGAATCTGAGACAATGTCTTGAAGCCGTGGCACAGCAGGTATCACTTGCTACGAACTTGTGCTTGGTGACCTTGACACGTCCATCTGAGCCAACTGTAGTTGATGAGGGCTGCACGTGATGGGAAGCGCCACACTCTCGTGTGGCTCGGGCATCGGCTCGCAACGGAACATCGGAGATGCAGAAGCCAGTGTGGCGCGATTTTACATCATGGTGAGCGTTCGTCGCTCGACGGTTGCCCAAAAATTTCCCCTTCTGAACGAGAACGAGCCCACGAAACGACAGGGGAACGAATTGCCCTTTACGACTACGATTCTAAGAGTCACGATGCTATAGTAATGAGACCGGCTGCCCTTCTGCCTCTCCACGACTCCCAGAAAGCGACACTTTGGATCCGAAAGTCCCGGCAGCTTTGACTTATTCGCCCCTCTCGTCCGTCCCGGTCTCCGAGGTCGCATCACGAATTTCTCGAATACGCCCACTTCAACAGGAACACCTGAAAAGGACACCGGTCTGTGCCTTTAGCGGGACTGCAGCGCTCTGTGAAAAGCAGAAGGCCCTTATAGAACCATGTTGCGACAACCTCTCCGCGGCGTGCGCGCGCCGCTTCGAACCTTTGACCAGGCAGCCTGGAAGGGCGCCTGGAGGAGCTTCTTCACCTCGCAGACGGGAGACAAGGCCTCCCGTCAGCTCTGGCGGTTAAAGACGGCTTCGTGGGAGAGCATGCTGGCGCGGCTGCGAAGCACCCGGTTCGGAACTGGCTCGACGACGACGCCAGGCATGATGCAGGGCCTTCTGAGGCGCGGGTTCCGTTTCACGGCGCGGCGCAAGGGAGCCAAGGGCCCGGTCGCCAGCGACGCCGAGCAGCCCAAGACGCTGACCGCCCGGCTCAAGAAGCTCACCAAGGACTACGGCTGGGCAACGGTCGGAGTCTACCTGGGGCTGAGCGTTTTGGATTTCCCCTTTTGCTTCCTGTTTGTTAGGATCGTGGGGGCAGAGACGATCGGTGAGTAAAAACTTGTCGCCGCAGACTCACGTTTAACCCGCCGAGGCGTGTGAGCCATGGGCGTGCGTGCGTGTTGCGCTGTTGAACCAGATGGCTAATGTGCGCCGACTGATCTAGGCAAGGTCGAGCATTACGTCGTGTCGTCGGTCAAGGCCATGATTCCCGACTCGGTTCGGGAGACATGGCACCAGTACTGGCAGTCGTTCAAGGAGGCCGAGGTGCAGGCGCTTGGCGACGACGATATTAGCGACAAGATGGAGATGGCTACCTGGAGTGTCGAGAAGGCCCAGGAGCGGAATCGCGCCGCCGATGCTAGTGAGTATTCCCCCTCCCTTCTTCTGGTTCCTGGGCGCTTGGGGGAGTGAAGGTTACGGCTCTTCGTTGAGTGGAGATGAAGAGCGCTTGGGAGAGACTTCGTTCCAAAGGCTAACGACTCGATTTCCTCCGGCAGGCTTAGCGACTCAGCTGGCGCTGGCCTACGCCATCCACAAGAGTTTCATCGTCTTTCGTGTGCCGCTGACGGCTGCCGTCACGCCCAAGATCGTCAAGGTGCTTCGGTCATGGGGCTGGAAGATAGGAAAGAAGAGCGGTTAGACTAAGGGATTGAGTTGGAAGTCATGAACGATCTAGAAGCCTGAAACTAGAAGCCGACCAAGCTTGTCCAGCCCAGTAGCACTTGGTTGAAACACCCCACACATTACCACACCACTTCCTACCTACCTACCCTATGGCTCTTTTGAAAGTCTTGTATTTCTAGTTGTTACCTTACCTTAGATTTCCAGAGTGTTCACTGCTGTGGTACGGAGTAGACTCGTTGTAAGATATCGGATGATCCCACTGTTGCTTTAGCCACTCGCCTCAGTCACCGGAAAGTGCAAATGTGACTTGCAGTAGAACAGACCGCCTCGTCTATTTTGAGCAGGTCTAGGGTCATCAGACCACCAGTATCGCGAGGCTTTTACTCCCATAGCTTGGCTGCATTCGCGAGGTCAGCGGCAGCCGAAGCGACGAGGAGACCCAGCAACCCAGTAACCATGGATGAATGGGTCCTTCGGCTGGAATGGGACGAAGCAATTCACATGCGAGGACCCCCGATCCAGCGGCTAACCGAGCAATAGCGCAGATCAGTCCCCCTGAGCAGAATGCATCCAAAGGGAGCTCACCGATTGATTGAGGCCAGCCACTGTTAATCTGCAACGTTTCGCTGGATGAAATGTCCCCCCCTGTTTCTCACACCAAGGTCTCAGTTGGCGGCTGAAACCTTCAACTCAGCCTCGAAAAGCCAAGACCTTCACCGACAGGGGTAGGATACAACGTCGGGCGTAGAAGGTGTGTGTAAAAGCCGTTTGGGAAAAGTGAGGACGCGACGTGACTCCACAGAAGCTCCGGGAGAAAGGGATTATCCTTTGGCCTTAGACGGACGGACGACTCATGTTTGCGCTTCGGGCTGGAAACCGAGATGGAACTTTACGGTCCCTGTTCGGTCGGGGCTCTGGAAAGGACTGGAAGGAAACCCGTCGAAGGAAGTGGAGACGGGACAGGATTGGCTCGAGATCACCTCTAACCAGCCTAGGCATTTCACTTGGCCCCGGCCCCGGACGTTCTGGCTTCCGTCGCTGCCTGCCCACTCGTCCATGTCCATCATCCATACTGTCCCGTCCTGGCATCGGGCTTATCAGTCGGGAATAACGGCCCAAGTTTTCTTGGATCCATGGATCCATCATCCATGTTTCGAAGGGGGTGCCTGGCGAGGTGGAGACCTGGGAGGAAGGGAAGGGAAGGATGGAAGGGGTGTCATCCATCCCATGCCATGCGCTGCTCGCCGCTCTGACCATCAAGGCGAAGCATCCATGCAAAGCATTGGCCAGATTGGAAATACGGATACAGATTCACAAACCTGATCATGTCCACGAGGGAAATCGACGCCAAAAGGCGGCTCCGCGAGTCCACAAGGGGTTGGGCGGGCTCCGCTTCATTGGAAGGCAAGAGGGGCCAAACGCACGCGAGTCACCATGTAGGCTCATCATGACTTTTTTCTCCGTCTTCCTTTTTGCTTCTCTGGCCCGTCTTGCCGTTTCGTTTAGACTTCCAAGGATCGCACGAGGTCGCCGAAGGCTGAGACGTTGAAAGCGTGCTACTGTGCGCGGTAATGACAAGGGCGTCGGCCGACCCTAACTGCGGTCGGCTTTAACGAGCGAGTACAAGCAAGTTTCGATGGGCTTGTTGACCGGTTCAACGGCACAACAAAAGGTTGAGACGACAATAGGACGAAAAAGGCTTGGCAACGTGCTGACAAAAGCATAACTGATTTTTTTCTTCTTCCAGCTTTCTTTTTATTTTGGCTTCTTTTGTTTGCTCTAGTTGTGGACTGTCGATGACGAGTCTGCCCCAGAACAACATTCGTTGGCGCGTGGGAATAGAGTTTCGAGATGAAGCGGCGGCGGACAGGCCTGGGCATTGGCGGACGGTTCGTGGAAATTGCGACTAGACGTCAGGAACTAAAAGGAGCGTCAGACTCAAGGATCAGGCCAAAAGACCATGTGGGAATAGGGAGCCTACCTAGTCAGCATCCCATCCGGCTCACCCAGCTAGCTGTAACATCGTCAAGGCCAGGCGGACGAGATGAGCCCCATGGCCAGCCATGGTCATAGAGCCCGGCGGGTTCCTCTCGGTTCGGCCAGCAAGCATTGCATGGGCATAAATGACGCCGCCATGTAATCAATTCGGCCTCACTCAGCATGAGGTGTCACTTGTCAAGTCTCCCGTCACCTCAGCCGCAGAGCGACCCGACCGGTGAGGTCGGCTTGCGACGTTGGCGCTTTTAGCCATGGTCTATGTGATGTGATGTGTTGTGCTGTGTTGTGTTGTGCTGTACGGAGCAATAGGACCTAAGCTAACTTGCGCGGCATGTCGCTTGCTCTTGATGGTTGCCCACCGTCCCGGACTTCCAGGTTGGCATTGACTGTTTCGTGACTTTGACACCTTGACACCTTGACAATCATCAGCATGGATTATTATCGACTGCACCAGCCGCTGCATGAGCGCACCGGCCAGCCGACAAGCATCCCCACACGCAATTCGCAGGAACTTGACTGTCTGTCCAATCGGGTTAAAGACTGCATTTGAGGGCGGAATGGGTCACCGCGAAGCGGCCAAGCAGCAAGCAAGCGATGGATACATGTGCATATGTAGGCGTAGATGTGTGTGTCCGTCCGCGCCGGCCGACGACAAACGATCAACACATGTCGATCTGCAGTGATTTCCCTGGCGTGATGCTAATCATTATGCACACGTAGCTGTTGGTCGCCTCGCGGGTCGGCAACGGAGGGTCGCGTGTGATATGGGATGGGATACCTATGCAGGCATGGAGATGGAAATGGAAATAGTGCCAGATGGTCATGGTCGGTGGCCCAAGGCCTTGGCGCTGAGGCACACGAGTGGGTGCTCTCCTGCAAGTCACCATCACAGGCACACACTCCCGGCTTCACGGAGTCTGGAGATGTCCCCACGTGCAAAGTACACGACAAGGTTGATAGTGTGATTGCCATGATTGAACCCTGGGCGGCAACAATACCAAGCGAGGTGGGCCAGCGCAGCAGCGACGGGATAGGACCGGATACGACCAACCCGCAACTGTGCCTCGACTGTTCCCAAAAAGCTGGGAATCCTGCCCGGGGGAGATGGGACCCAGTATGATGGTGTTGACGATGGGGACCAAGCGAGGTCAAGATTCAGACCCGAAACAGGCACAGACAGGACAGGACGGGTTCGCTCGCTGCAAACAGGCGGTAAGTGATGCCGTCCGTGGAGCCTCAAGAACCTAGAAGCCCCCGGGCCCCCTGAGAGAGCCCTTAGGCCGGCCGTTCGTTGGACTGTTCCAAGACAAGACTGGGTCAGGGAGAACGACTCGGGAGGCTTTGGAACACGTACAGACCCAGCGGCTAAATCGACCCTAGATGCCTCGTGGAAGAAATGGTCGAATGGGTCCAATGCCACCTGAACTGGGCCCGGCGCGGGAC
Source organism: Fusarium protoensiforme (assembly GCA_011320165.1). NCBI lineage: Eukaryota > Fungi > Ascomycota > Sordariomycetes > Hypocreales > Nectriaceae > Fusarium > Fusarium protoensiforme. The sequence goes on from JAANQP010000891.1 coordinate 9,482, forward strand.
GTTTTCTGACTCTTGGGGATCATGACGTGGGGCTGACTCGAACGACGAGCCTGCGAGCAAGGCACCGACCAAGTACGGATAGAGAGAGTTGCAGGTAACTACCTAGCCACCTAATTACCACCCGGGCCTGTAGTTCGATATAGCACCAGGCTAGGTGGGCAAGCGCCCATCTCGTCGAGGCGGCCGCGTGACTGAGACGCCGACAAAAAGGAAGGCAACAATCGAGAGTCGGTGAGACAATGTGCTAGACAAACAACCAAGTCAAGTCGTGCGTGAATGGAGATGATGGGGGAAACAAAGACGTGTTCGACCACTTGTGGTGGACGACTGAGATTTAGACTTTGAGGCGAAACACGTTTGGTCTGTTGGACGGTAGAACACGAGTAGAAGTGCAGACGACTACACCCGTTGTAGGCCGCCGCGTCGGACGGAGGGTCGGAGCGTGTGAGTCTAATGAATCGGAGCCCCGGCGCAAATCGGTTTTGAATTCCGGCCGGCCAACAATACGGCCCCAGTCTTCAACACCAAGAAGCAAGACAATATGCATGCATGTGTGTCGCAAACAGGGGCAGAGTGCAAAGCGCCGAGTTTATTTTTGCACTGTCCCGCGGCCCAACAGTTCGGCGCATTCTTCTGCTCGATCAACCGGCTTTAGCCCCATTTCGGGTTGTGATGGAGACCCGTCACCGGAGGGCCCCAGAAGACTCCGGCATCAGGGCCGGCAGGTGGCCTGCGTTGGCCGGCTGTCTGTCTGTCTGTCTGTCTGTCTGTCTGTCTGTCTCTGTCTGTCTATCTGCACAAACAGACAGACAGACTTTTTTTCGTCATGAACGGTCGTGACTCTCCGAGCTACATGCGGCTGCGTCAGAGGGTTGCATTGCATTTCCGCGGTCATCATCGGGCATGCACATGGGAAAGAGCTTGTCAAGCTGCCAATGTCCACGATGTCTCTGATAGGCATGGCTGGCACCGCAATCGCGTCTTCGTTTCCACGTCGATTCGGCCTGACGTGACTCTCCAGGGCTCTCCAAATCAGTACCCTTGAACGTCTGGGGTGACACGAGACCAGGGTGCTATGTATAATCGGCAGAATCGGGAAACCTCTTCATGTTGGGTGCCAGTTGATTGTTGGGTGTATAATTGGTCGAGAATAGAAGCTTGAAAGATCCCTTTGAGAATAGTGGAGGTCAGGAATGGGATCAATAGGAGAAGGCACTCAAAGTGAGCCACAGATCAGAACGGGATGGGGAATATGGGGCCAGAAAGAAGCCAGAAGCATTGCAGTCATTGGGCTTGTCGCCAAAGGACGCCTAGAACACATATTGTCTGGTGGCCGTTGTGAATAGGGTCACTCTTGGGCATGGGCCATCTCGAGATGGAGAATTGAGCATGAGCAGGGCGGTTGGATGCTTGTGTCCTTGACCAACAGATCCGCAGGCGTCCGGAAGTAGCAGGGAGGCCGTGATGTTGAGTCCGAGGGTGCTTCACAAAACAGGAGGCGTCATCCAGGCCAGCTTGGAACACGACGCCAGAGACCTGAATCTGGCGTACGAGGCTCTCACGAGACGCAACCCGTAGGGCTTTGTTGCGCCCGCTCCTCAGCCTAGGCCCCGTCTGCGGTGTCGGCCACAGATTGAAGAATGACACAAAAGGCGCACACAACGAAAAAGCGTTGCCGCCAAAGCGAAGAACGAACGAGAGCGAGGGGACCTAGGATGGAGGACAGCCGAGGCCGCCCCAGGCCGCCCCAGTAAGGGAAGGGACTCGAGAATCAAAGGGAGCATCCTGCCTGACGGAGGTGAGGGACCCAGGTGGTACCAAAGTCTATCGCGGTCGACCAGGGCGGCCACTGCGCTGGCGTCGCTCCTTCAGGACGTGTGGTTCGCTCCTTCTGAGATGCACGACCGGTGCACAAGTTGGAAAAGCAGCTATTCACTGCAGTCTACAGTATTATCCACTATTCACACCTCTCTGTGCGTGTGCATGTGCGTATGTGTATGCGTGTGCGTGTACGTGCGCCTGCGCCTGCGCATTGCGATGCGAATTCTGCTGCTCATACCTGCCTGCCCTGCCCTGCCCTGCCCTGCTGCAGACTTATGAGGAAGGCGTGATTGGCCCCATCGCTGTGAGGCTGTCGGCATCCCGCCCTTCTGCCGCGATGGATCCCACTCCTTCTCCCGACTTCTCTCTTTCTGCCCCACGGGGACTATCTGATTCAGGCAACGTCAGAATTCAACGCAAAAGGTTCGAAGAAGGAAAAAAAGAGCAGCGCAGCGCACACAGAAGCTTCCATGGAATGGGACCTGAGGCATTGCTCGCATTTCTCGGCGATTCTTCACCCTTGCTCTGCTTGTCTGACTAGCATGTCCTCCGGACCATTATACGGAACAAGCAGTCTCCGGCCTCCACCATCTCCGTGTTGGACCTCCGAATCACACATCAAAGCTCTCGCGTTCAAACGTTAATGTTAGATGGAGCCCGGCACGGGCAGCAGCGACACAATGCCGTCGTCATCCTGCTCCATGCCGCCACAACTGTCATGGCGGCTGCTTTCTGCTTGTCGACAGCCCGTGTCGCCAAAAGAGGAACCGGTGACTGCTTTATCGAGATATCCCAGGCGGGCCAGAGATGCGAAGCGTGTTGTTTCGCGCCACCGTTTCCCCCCTCAGATCCCAAGCAGATCTACCCCGACCAGGGGGGGTTCTTCCTGTTCGTTTTGCACCCTTTCTTCATGTGCTGGACCACAAAGAATGCCTCACAGGACCGGGTCAGGCCGGACCAAACCAGGGCTCATGGGGGGGCCAAGCTTGAAGCTTGTTGATCTGGCCGCCCGGTGCAAATAGACTTTGGCATCGTCGCTTTTCCCTCTGACTGGGCCCGCCCTCCTGTTGCGCGCGCGTACGGAGCAGAGTCTTGTGGTGTAGGCCTTGTTTGGCTGGCTCAATACCCTTTCCAGGCCCCACGGGCTGTTGGTGACACTCCCTTTACGCCCGAAGGAGAAATCCAAACTTAAAAACAGACCAAAACTGTCCATCATACACCCAAAGTTCCCCGAGACTTGTACTCACGACCTTGAGCCTGTGAATTTGACTTTGGGTCGCACCCCCTGGTTTGATTTGATTGTGGTCCCTTTTTTTCCCATTCTCTCCCATCCTCCATCCCGCTGCCCCCTCTGCGCCATTCCCCTTCGCACCATTTTTGGCGAGAGAGCGTCTATTCACACACAGGCGCGTACACACACACACGCCCCTACGGTCAAACCTCGCGCCCCGGGGCGGTGATGGCGATGACCTATGGCGGCGGAGGCGGCGGCTCAGGAGAAAAAAAAAAGTGGAAAGCCAGTGGCATAGGGCCAGAGACTCGACGCTGGCGACGCGGTGAAGGGTGGACGAAGAGGAAGAGGCAGAGGTAGACAACAAAGTAAGTTGTATTGTGCCGGCACTACGAGCTCGACGGTTGCGAGCTTGTCGCTCCTGAGGCCGAGACCCCGTTCCGTCATGCTGGTTCTCGGGTCAGTCGTTGTGCTGGGTATAAAGCAAAGCCGTTTGCTCCGAACTCCTGGGTCAGTATTCACTTGAACTATCCTCATCACATTCGACCAGCATCAGCATCAGCATCAGCATTGCATAGCATCTTCGCCATTGCTCGCTCGTCCTTTTCTGTTGCGCAATTGATCTGCATCGCTCTTTGGCATCCTTGTCATCAGGAAACATTTTGGACTTTTGTTTGGCTGTTTACATCATCTGCCCAACGACACAATCATCAACCCGACTTCTACCTACCTACCTACACACATATCCGTACACCTGCACATACGGATATACACACACGCACACACAAAACGACCCGCTCGTACAAAAAGCTCCATCCCTGCTGCCCCTCGTCACCAATCAACCAGACGAGAAAGGAAAAAGACACCCAGAACAGAGCAAGGGCAAGACCTTGAACCAGGGCTGCAGAGAAATCGACCAGGATCAACGACCGGGACAAGGACCAGGATCAGGGCCCTCGTCCTCCAAGCCCCAAGCCTCCAAAGCATCGCCATCCTCGTTTTGGTGCGCTGGTGTCGGTGTAAGACATCCGCCAACTCAAAATCCCCGAGCCGGACAGAGCCCGTCCATCCAAATTATCCTTTTCCCTCGTGCCCCCTGTCGTACTTCGATCCACTTGAGACGTTGTCCCAGATCTCGAGCAGGCATCATCATCATCATCACAGCCTGTCAACCCACCCGAGCCACTCGCCGCCCCCCTCCCCTTCCTCCCTTATACACCCCTCCGAGCCCACGAGACC
>JAANQP010000892.1:0-21051 GCA_011320165.1 Fusarium protoensiforme
GCGTGCCCGCGGCAGCGTCGGCGGTACCAAGTCTGACAAAGATTCCTCACTCAGCAGAGACCCCCTCTCCAAGAGACCACGTTCCATCCCCGCCAAGAGACGAGTTCCTGGACTTTTGCAGCGAATCAAGGATCGCGCTGATATTGAGATTTCCCGTGCCGANNGCCTACGCCCACGCCCACGCCCACACCCAGTATAGCCGGCGAGGCGCACGACAAGATGTCTCCTGACACGCAGGCCTGGCCTGACCAAGTGGCTCTGCAGATAAGACCGAGGGAGGAGGCGGCGTGCAACGGAAACGTGGTGTATCAGCGGAAATCACATGGTCCCCTGCTCGGGAAGCTGGCATCACAGGGTTCCGTCATAACGATTGACGGAGAGGATTACGTCGAGTATCGGGTCCTGGCGAAGCTGCGTGCTGTTTAATCAAGTCAAGAGGGAGTCGGGGTGTTTAATGTTCTACGATCGCTTTATCAGCAGCAGCACTGCTTTTACATCTGTTTTAGAGGCTAGCAAGAACATAACTCAGCCAAAAGATTGATTTCATTCTCACGAGGTCTAGAGGACGGATGTGACACATTGAGCTACTGCTAGCAAAGTTATTCTCTCAAGCGCTGATTTCTCAACCATTGTGGTCGCTAGGTTTCAAGCCCCGTTCACCGCCACTCTGGAGCCCCCGAGGACATGTGCTTAGGCATACTCGCCTTTTGCTTCTTGAGACGCTTTCCATTATAATTAGCAAACTATGGAGTTCTGTCGATTCTGCTATTACTGGTATTATCGAGCCAAGTTGAACAATGGATATCGAATTGCTCTTAGTTAGGTTGGATGATTCGGGGTTATTTGATTGCAGTTCCACAGGCCTTAAAGGCGATGTAATCTCTTGCACTCTTGCACCTAACTTGAGTTAATATCGACGGCCATTAGGTGAATGGTCTCGGTCTTATTGCTTCTTGAACTTTGGATCTCCACGGCTGCCTGGCCTTGTACTCTCGCCTCAAGTATGCTATCCATTTCATTGTCACCAGGGCAACGATAACATTGGCGATATTGCTGCCTGTAGATGCCACGTAGAATCACTGACTCTCAATTGATGGATTGACTTGAGCTATTTGTAGACTTCCAGCTGCCTAGCAAACATTGCTGTTGCCTTGCTCCGCAAATAAAGGTGAACACTGTGCCCTAGCCAGCCATTCCATGGGTAGAATATCCCTCAAAGGCACCCAACTCATCCGCCTCGATCATGGCACCGGAGAAATTGCCACGCCGTCCTTCAGGAAACATCTGATCAACCAACTACACCGGCCCCACACCCGAGTTCAACCCCACCAGTTCAAGCTGGTGAACCAACAATAGCGGAATCGTGGTACGCTTTCATCGTCGCTGTCAATGAGACCTCCATACCAGCAGTGATGGATGAAAAAAGGCCAGTCATCACCAGAGAACGGCATCAAAGCATGCTCGCCGTACCGCGCCTCGAAAACTGCTCTTGGTCCTGCCCAGTTGACCCCCCTTCTTCCTTTCCTCTCTGGCTACCTTGCATGCATATAGCCACTCATGCATCATCGGTCTTTTATAGCGCAGAGCTCCTCTGAGGGGATATTCAATAGAAGTCGCCTTTGTCTCTATTGAATCGGTCCCTGACCGAGATGCGTGTGAATCGGCGCTCAGACAAGATGGCCTCTATCAGCCTCGGGCTCCGTCCATAGTGTTGGGCCAGTTTCGCGGCCTTTTCCCCCTCCTCCATGATTTGTTGAAACCTGGCAATGAATCGCAGGTTGCCGAAATCGGGTTGCTGAATTTTCGATTCGTATCGAGTCCACGAACCCAACCAGTTGTTCGCGTTTCTGACAAACTAGTCATCGAATCCTCCATCGGCCTGTCGAACCTCGGACAATGCATCTTGGCTGTTTGCGTCGATGAAGAAAGCCACGGGCTGGAGGCGGTGGATTGTGTAGATGCTTCGGATCTCATACATGGTCAACATTCCTTTCTCATCTATGCCACGAGCCTCGTTGTTGATGGTGATATCCCCCATCAGGTGCAAGGGGCCGACGTAGGTGTGCTGTGAGTCGGGCGGCGGGTCAAGCCCCGATATGATGGGAGGTGCTTTGGGATTGTGGTGCGATGTTTGGCTTTTATGGATGGTGAGACTTGGCCTTGGTTGAAGCCTCGAAGGCTATCAAGGGGTGCCACGGGAGGCTTTCAAAGAAAGATGTTGAGTAACGATGGTAAAGTTAGGTGCGTTCGAAAGCACGCACAAGGTACGGTTAAGGTGAGGTGAAGATGAAAACACGAATGCAAACACTGAATTATTTGATCAACACTACGCTGTATAGTTAGTTGGTGGACTGCTTTTGCGCAACAAAGGGTTTATTCATATGGGTTTGATAACAAACGACCAAACACTGAATGGGCAACGAAGTATACCCCTTAGAAATAGAAACAATGATCAAACTGGCTGGAACAAACAGGCCATTCCTAGACACAATAGTGTCATATTCCTGCCTGGCCAAGAGTGCGTGTTCTCCACCAGCGAAACCAAGGACCAGACTACTGTTTGACCCCCGTTGAAAGCCTTGCAGCGTCTAAACACCGGAAATAATATCCTGGAAGGCCTTCTCTCCAATGACAAATGTAGATAGCGAAGGCACAGCGCCAGGCTGCACAGGGAAAGCAGACCCATCCACAACACGCAAGTTGCGCACACCCCTGACTCGGAACTTGGAGTCCAAAACTGCCATGGGATCGTCGTCTGCTCCGATGGCGCAGCTTCCAGAGGCATGGTGGGAGTAGACTTGAGCACGGAGATAATCCTTTTGCCAATCATCGGTACATTCGACGCCAGCAGCGCAGGGTCGAAGTTCTGTAAAGGCGTTGTCGGTCAGGTTGTTGAACAAGGGTCTGACAAAGTTGATGCCCTCAACCATCGAGTCCAGATCACCATCATTGCCCTCTTGGAAGAAGCCGATGTGGATATCGGGAACGTCTCTTGGGTTTGCGGATCGGAGCTTGACTGTGCCGTTGACGTTGCGTGGGTGAAGCTGCATCAGGCCACACTCGAATTCATTCCTGTTCCAGCCTGGCATGCCTGGCCAGATACCGATAAAGTTGAGGCTTCCGCAGTAGAACTGTAGATCGCGGCCCCGAAGAGCGAGAGCCGTCTTGTAGAAGAAGTCAAAGTAGCCAGTGACGGGCTTGGCAAATGTTCCGTACAGGACACCCTCGTAGTTGTCTTTGACGTTGGCGCCAACACCAGGGAGATGCTTCACGACGGGGATGCCGAACTTTTTCAGTTCGTCAGCTGGTCCGACGCCACTGAGCTTGAGGATCTGAGGCGAGTTGAAGACACCGCCAGCAATGATGACCTCCCGAGTAGCAAAGGCTCGACCCTTGACGCCTTTTGCCTGTGGGTTGGAGCGCGGATCGGCAGCGTAGAGACTCTGGCCTCGCAGATACTCGACACCGATGGCCTTTGGCTGCTTGTTTTTGGCATGCGTGTCTGAGAAGAGGACCTTGGTAACTAGGGTATTCGGTTGAACGGTGAGAGGGTACCGCTTGGCATCTGCCAGAGTGTCACGGATGTAATTCAACGGGCTAGACCGAACACCATTTCTGGAATGAGTATGCGGGGTGATGACGCCGATGAATTCGTCCCTGCTCGGGTCGTTGGCATTTATATCTCGACCAAGCAACTCGTACAGTGACTTTCCCGTCTCACCGCCTCCAAGGGAGTTGGAAAAGTAGGAAGCAAGAGTTGTGAGGTCTGATCGGTTGAGGGCCCAGTCGGGGTTTGCTTGAGAAGTGTCGAGATAACCGGTGAATCCGTGAGATGGGTCGCTTCCATTGCGCAGATAGTTGCATCTTTCAAGTCGGATGAAGTGCTTCCTCATGTTTTCGACAGACCAGTCTTCATCTCCAGTGATAGCAACAATGTCTCTCCAATCTGCATCAGCGGGCAGTGAAAGAGAGGCAGCATTGTGCATGGCACAACCGCCGATGGTTCCAGCGCGAGGGTAGTAGACGCCAAGTCGCTCTGCACCTTCTGGTGGATCCAAGCCGACATAAAACTCGCCGTTGGTCTGGCGCCAGGTTGTGAACTCGTACTGAGCGTCAACCTCTGGTGTATCCCGAGAGACGAAAAAGTCCCACCTGGTGAGGGGGTCGTTGATGGCGAGCGTATTGTTGTACACCATCTGAGAGTTCTCATTGTCAAACTGGTCGTCGCCAGCATCGATGAGGAGGACAGAGTGACCGCTGCGTGCGAGGTTGGCGGCAAGAGGACCGCCGCCGGGGCCGGATCCTACGACGATGTACTCGTAGGACTTTGGCTTGTCCTGGGAGGCGTGAGCCAGGGCGGTGAAGCCCAGCAGGGCAGTGGAAAGGTGCATGCCGTGAGTTGCGTAAACTTGAGGATGTGGTTGATGTTGTCTTGTAAGTGCAGTTCAATGAAAGGCATGTAAGAACAGGCTGTGGGAGGACTCGTAGAATTGGCCGCTGGTCGCATCATATATACACTGTTTCTCTTCCATTGACAAGGGACTCTCGGAGTTAACTCTTCTACTGCGTAGTTTGAAGAGCGAGCACCGAGTATTGACATCCCTTTTCGGACTCATTTGATGGCGTCACCTGTCCACGCAAGTCGCTCTCGAGTTGGACTTCTGGGCCGTACAAGGGGAGACTCCCCAGTTCCTAGTACTACCACGTCATCATGGTCCTTGCCATATAGCGCATTGGCAAAGTTTAAACCCCCGAGCAAGGTCTTGGCCCTCGTTAGTTTGGTTCCGACTCGGCCGGCGGGTGACAATATCACACGTCCCACATCCCACATCGCTCGGCCAAGTCTGACCAGGGACAGTTAGGAGCGCTCTTAAATGGCTGATCGCATGAAGGGTATTAATACAGCTAACTTGATAAAGGCAATGATCTATCCCGGACTTAAGGATCTTAACGCCATCACGAGCATCTAGTCTATCCACATTTTCCGCAGTTCAAGTGCTCCCACCGTGTACGAGGTTGCAACTCATCAATACAAGACCCCAGGCCTCACTGCCCCAATCTGTTCCTCCGGGCCAAGACCCAGCTTTGGCTTCTCTCCGCCGTGGGACTGCAGCTCATATCCACCCTCCGACCCGATCAACTGCACTCCTTCATGGGAGCCAACTTTACCATATGTCTGCCGGGTTGCATCTTCATGGCTGCTGGTCTGACCTTGGTGTGCCACAGACAGAATTTCGCCATAACGCAGCTTCTCGCGCCGTAATGGTGATAACGCCTTCTGAATGTCGCTATTAGAGCTGCCACCTTGCAGCAAGGGTGCCCCAAGGGCTCTCGCGACTTCGAAAGCGTCTAGTGATACTTCGCGGCCGAGACGATGCCACCCAAACAGCAGAAAAGCAATGATCAATGCCTGGAGAACCATGCAGGCAAGCGTGATTGCCAAGTACATGTAGTCGCTCTTGTATGCTCTCAATACCTCAGTCCTCTGTATCATGAGCTCTTGCGGCACCACACCCGTGCGGTTGGAGTTTGAGTAGGCGATGGCGCTGCGCAGCATCAACTCCCGAGCCGTGTTCACGATGTCGGCGGTGGGGTCCTCCCAAGTCATGGTCCAGTTGTTGTAGGTGGATCTATCCGAGTTCAGATAGTTACTGGCGGCCTGTCCAGTCGCGTTGAGGATGAAGGGTACGTTTGTCTTACCCCCAAGACGGAGCACGGCGTATGATGTGTACAGGGAATCCAGGACGTAAAAGGTACCTCCAAGCATGGTTTGAACGTTGTCAAAACTCCCAGTCTGGTAGGGCGACTGGCCCCTGCCGGACCAAGGTTGGGCCAGTTCAATAGTGTCGTTCTGGCCCAACTGCCAGCTCTCCAACGTAACAACACCATCGCTGATAGTAACGGGATATTTGACTGTGGCCACCCGTAGCACACATTCCCTTTGAATCACATCCCCGTCACGTGTGGCCTTGGGCTTGTACATGGCCGTTGTGTTGATCGTGCTGTAGTCCAGTCCGACCCTGACGGAGACATTGAAACCGGTGACCTGATTATTAACCTGGCGGGGATTGCTGATTTGGTTGCCAGAACCGGCGGCAGCGAGATTCGCAAAGTCGTAAGGCAGGAGTTCTTCGGTACAGCTCACGTCGAAGCCAGGAGCTGGCAAAGTAAGGACGCACGTCGCGTTCGTTGTGCACCCCTCGATGGGCAGCACAATGTCGTCTCTGTTGGCATACGCGCGGCTGACGTTACTGAAGAGCGGTGTGAAAAGGTAAGAGCCCGAGATGCCACCGGAAACAGTGCTAAAGCCGGCTGGGAACGAGGCATTCGAGACGTCGACGTTGGCACCGATAGATGAGGGTCCGAATTCTTTTATCGAAACAAAAGAGGCTCTTTGGATCAGGGGTCCATCAAGGATACTAACTGCGAGCGAAACAACTGCGGCAATGGCGAATTTGTCAATGGTGAGGTTCTGACCGAAGAGGGCAGAGATGCGGCGCTGGACGTCGAGGTCGAACTGAAGCTTGCGAAGCTCTGCCCCTTTTATAGCCTGGGTCCACCATGAGATCTCGTAGCCGGTGTGAAGTGCAACAGCGAGGCAGACGTTGGCGAGGCTGACTGCAAGCGACAGGAGGACGGACACAGGGATCGTTCGAGATGGAGAGGGCCAAGCTGCAACGTCCTCGCCGTCTGATGTGAATAGGATGGCGGCCAATCCTACGCAGCATACCACGAAGCCGAGTATGCTGGCAAATGCGATCCAGGGGGCATGTTTCCAGGACGGCTTCCATACGATGCCATGATCCTTGGCCTGGGGATGCATGGCGGGAGGGCGAGAATGATACACAAGGATAAGATGGAGGCTGGGACAAGAAAGAGAAAGGGACTCGAGGCGATTGGCAAAGTAATATATTGCCAGCCTTGTTTCCTATGAACCAGGGCCAACGCAGCAACCGTTATGACGCCAAGTTACTTTAACCCGAAAGAGAAATCAGTCCCGATGCGCTTTTCAGCTTTTCTCAAGCCACCATCTTCAACTAACCAATAATGGCAAAAGCGAGCAGGCAACGACTCCAACCGGGTACATAACCGAGGTGAGAATCCTTCGAAAGACAGCCTTACCACGGCCATACTTCCAAATATGCTGGTTGAAACGTTCTGGATCATCTTGGCAGGCTCGTAGGGCTTATTTCCTAGACTTAGCGAGCTGTCACGCCTCTTGAGGGCATGGTCATGTGGGTGAGGCTTTATTGTTGAGAATCAGGCTGAGCATCTACGGTCTGTGATTGGTCAGAAAACCTTCGGATGTAAGTCCACGCAGAGGCCCCTGGACCCTGATTTCATTCCGCCAAGCTAACGCGGGTGAGACTTCATTGTAGGGAGCAATCAGGCTGTGAAGTTACGCCGTGCGATTGGTCAGGGTACCCTTTCGACATCAGTCCACTCAGGTCCCTGGAGCCTAATGACGGAGTAAAGTGTGCCGCCGCAAGCCCGCTCGGACTGAGCCTCGCATGGAAAGATCTGAAGACAAAGTTACGTGTGATGGAATGATAAATATCACAATATACCTAATGAAACTGCCTCCCAGGATCGGGCCAGGATCCAATCATCAGTCCCCTCACTTCAACTAGTAGCCATCCTCAACATGCACAACTGTGCCCGTAATGAAGCCACTCTTCATGATCCCCAGAAACATCCTAGCAAAATCCTCCGGGCTACCAATACGATCAAGAAATATCTTCTACCGAAAGATATCCTCAAGCTCTCCACCCTCTGCGCTCTGGTAAAAATCCTGCGATAGCTCGGCCCGCACTGCTCCGGGAGACACCATGTTCACCCTAAGTTAATGGGCTTCAAATCCACAGCAAGCCCCAAGGCCACGGGGCCCATGTCACCTACTGTAGATACCACCATGCTGCACCCTTCCATGGGCCTGAAGTAGGCGGCGCCACCGGTAAAAGTGGTGGGCGAGTTGTAGGCCTTGTTCGTGTAAGACAGCAGAATCCTTCGAACGGCCGGACTATTGCTCTCCGCGGAGGATGTTTAGGTCACTATGTGGAATCTGTGATGCACCTTTTAGGAAGAGAATTCTCCCCGACATTGCTGTTGATATCAGGGTTAGGGTTCTCTAGGATCTCGAAGGACCGAGAGCAAGAACTGGCTTGGATGGCGACAGGACGATGTCAACTGTTCCCCAGGGGGGACTTGATGCTAATAATCAATATATGAAATTAAACAGATATGGAATTCGCCACTTTTGGCACTGATCACTTTGTGTCCCGATTACCTATTTCGTTTTCACTGCAATTTTAACCCCAGCTGAGAGGCTGAGTTATCGACACAGGTACGTATCCCATCCACCTGATGCTCCTGTGCCAAGAGTTGTTTCTAATTATATCCTGATTTTCGGCTCTGCCAACGTCAACCATGACGCCGCTGAGAGGGGATGCAGGCTATCGATTGAGGATGTGAGGGCAACGAACAGCCAGAAGGAACAACAGTGGCGCAGAAGAGCGAGCTCCATAAAGCGGCATTGCCATTACTCCTAGCTTCCATGAGTGGCAGACGGATCCCCCAGTAGAGAGGCCGTGCAAGAATGATAGACCTCCCAGGCCTAGGCAACATTTCACTCCTTAGTTCATGCTCCAAGACGCGAAAGGAGTAGCGAGAAAGCCAAGGCTGGAAAACGAAGCAGCCTAATGCATCATATGCACTCAGAGTAGAGCGTAAAATGGCATGATAGATGAAGTGGCTTCATGGCCTGACCTGTGAAATTGATACTCATGACTACCTAGCCGCGATATGTGTGCTATAGTTAGGAACGACCTAGACCCATTGAGGAAACCATGGTCACTCGTATAGAAGTTACGAGAGCGGTTTGGTTTCCTATTTCATTATTCACTGCAATTTTAGCCCGACGTGGGTGGCTGTTCACATAGAGGGGTCGGCCCATTGGGCGAGGGTTGTGTACGAAGATGCTGCATCTCACTGGTAGCAGACAGCAACATTGATTTACTAGAGCAAAGAAATACAAGGAAATGTCTAATTACTAAAAGAAATATCCATCTCTACGTGACCTCTATCCTTGACCCATCCCATGTGGTAGAACTCAACTACTCAATCTCTGGTTCTCCATGTCATCAACAATCTCCAACTACAACACCCTCCTTCTACATCTCGTGATTCTCAATGAGCCCGTTGGTCATGGCTGCGAGAATGTCACGATACACCCAGCTCTTGGCGCGTTGCTGCATCTCCAGCTCTAGCTTAGCCCTCAACAGCCGTTCCTCGATCAAGAACCATATATGCCAGCCAGAGTTAGCTTCGACGTCTGGGGTTCTCTTAAAAGGAAGATTCATCACAGCTGGATGGCTGTCAACGTCTATCAGCCAGTTCTGATACTCCTTTGACACGGCATTGTGCTGGCGGGTCATGTGCGCCTCAAGATCGCTGATGCTGGTCTTGGCGACATTGATCTTGTCTCGAGCGGTGTGTTCCCAATGAAGAAACCACTCATAGCGATGGTCAATCAGCCTTTTCAGCTCCTCAATCTCACCAGCTGTGTTGGGCTCAAAAAGCGCGGGGGTCGTGGCAATGTGGCAGTGGTGCCACCTCTTCCCAAGTGTTTTAGCGAGCCGCTCCTGACAGCAGGTACGGCCGTTGACGTCGAGTTTTCCGGCCTGGTACAGATCTTTGAGCTCACGGATGATCACCTAAATCGTACTAGGGAGCTCAAGGAAATATTTCTGCTCCGGATGCTTTGGTGGGCGGCTCAGTTTCGGGAACAAGACATTGGGGAGGGGCTTGCCTTGTTTGAATCGTATGAACTGCCACCGGACGGATAATTCCCGATCGAGGCGTTTCTCTAGAACACCTGCGTCTGGTGTCCGGTCGAAAACGAAACTTTGTATGTTGGTTGACATGATTGTTGAGTGTTACAATCCTGGGTCAGGCAAAGTTGGTGTGGTCAAAACAGGTGTCTAATGATTTGCATAAAAAACCCGAGTGAGGTGATGTGTGAAAAAACCAACATGATGTGGGGAGTCTGGGTATTTATAGTAGAGAAGGTTGTCAGGGATTGATATACAACGCCGCTATGTTCCTCGATTAACCGTAATTATTAGCATGTTCGGTGATGGGCTACTCAACCGCTCACTACTGGATCATTCCCTCACTTTTAGATAACAGCTGATCAATCTGATAAAAAAAACATTACAAAATGAGGGCAAGTGAGTGTGCAGCCTTTGAACGCGCCGAACAAAGGAACAATGACGTGGCGTCCCACAACGACTCATAGTCACTCCTCCAAAGGCAGCCAAGTATTTTGTTCGTGAATTTGTTCAAACATGACTCACAATAGTTCAATTCACCGAACATCCTATATCAATATCGCCTCTCATATTGGAAGAATACCATATGTTGGCTTTTGCCGCACCACCGTCATCAACATCCTCTTCCACTCGCTCATCAACGCTTTCGCTCCTCGCAGCACGTCCAAGAAATACTGGCGCTTCAATTCCGGTGACGGACTACCTGACTAGGTTGAGGAGGCCGGTGTTGGGAGGTGGAGGCTGCTCGCCAAGAGGGAGGAGGCTGACGTGGGTGAACTCGACGATGTCAGCATGATCGATTTGACGAGACAGAGGGCAGAAGGTCACATGAGGGGGCCTGGCTTCGAGACACTGCTCCATGACTGCGTCCAGGCTTTGAGTGGTGCGCAGTAGCGACTCAGGCGGCAACATGGTCATGTACACGGGTTCGATAACAATACAAAGACGTTTCGTGTTGAGTATACATGCATGAGCTATCAAGCAGAGGATTGTGCACCTCCTTCCACAGCCAGACGCCACAAGATAATGTTGCTCTACATCAGGAAAGGAACGAGTGCTACAAGGCCGACAGCAAGAGTTGGCAGGCGAAGAGAGGCATCGTTGCCCTTGTCTCCCTCCTTGGACTCGCTGGACTCCTCATCACTGTCCTTGTCGTCATCCTTGTCGTCACCACTCTTGCTATCCTCGTCCTTGTTAGAGCTCTCCTTCTCGTCACTGTCATTGTCCTTTCCACTGCTGCTACTGCCAGTGCTGCTGCTACCACTTGCCCCTGTGGCCGTCGCATCGCTGCCCTTGCCACTGCTACCGCTACCACTGCCTTGTTCTCCGTCTTCATACTCGCTCAGATCGCAGTCCCCATTTGACGTGCATTTGCCCAACTTGCACCAGGTGCCATCACCACAGCACATTCCAGTCGGTGGGATGCAGATCATCTCGCAAGGAGTATAGTCGTCCGGACACCCGTCGCCATCCGAGTCGCCGTCGTCGCTGGAGCCACCACCGGAACCGCCGGAGCCACCGGGGTAGTTACCGGCCGTGCTGTCTTTGCAGCCGTCGCCGAGAGGATCGCATAGAGTCTCGCAGTAGGATCCGTCGCCCAAGCGGCAGCAGTCGTAGTTGTAGGGGATGCAGGTTCCGTCGCAGTCTATCTCTACAGCACCACCGCCGTTGCAACCGGTTTGTCGTTCGTATAGGTAGGAGCTGTTTGACACAGGTCGTGGTGGCTTGAGGTAGCCAAAGGTTTTTGAGGCACCGAGACTGGCGAGAGCCAGAATGATAGTAGAGTGAAGAAGCATCGTGGCTGAGTTGTGACGGAAAGAGAATGATCGTGTGTGTTAAAGGGCGCACGCAACTTGACTAGCAAAGAGTCAACATCTTTAAAGGCACTAACATCCGCCATATATACGCTTAAAACAAGCTCTTGAGCCCCAGAAAAAACACATCAACTTAAAAACCAGCCGTTTCGTTTCAGGAAGCGCAAAAGGCCAGGATTCCAAGTCAGTGGACCCCGGTTTTTTATTCAGGGGCGCAGCACAGATCCATCGTCGATCGGGGGCCAACACATCTCCACAGCACAGCTGAGCTGAGTTGGAAGCGAGCGAGATTGCCTCGAATCCTTCGCGTGTGAAGGGCAGCTGGGGAATCTCATGGGTTGGCGGCCACCAGCGGGCGAGTTGTAGCTATCATGGTGCGGCTAGGGAGGTAATGGTGTTCATAGTCAGGGGGTAATAGACAGGTCGGGGGTTCAAATAACTGTGTTATTTGCTGTCGCTGCTGGCCTCTTCCCAAGGAAAATTCACTGACAGTGTCACGATCGTCTCCTATCGGCGTTATGAATGATTGCTACCCTTTTGAGGCGGTCTCTAGCTTGCACCCGAAGCTACCGGAGCCGCAGCACATCACCTAACCAGTTGGGTATCCTTACATCAAGGGAGTTAGGTAGGGCGATACCAACACCGGTGATGTTTTGCAAATAGATTTTATCATATGATCAACACTTGGTCTTGCCGCCTTGAAACAACACAACCAGAAGCCATGACTAACTGCATCTCAAAGCACCATGAACCCTGGACTCTCAAGACGCCCGACTACAGTGAGAGTCTCCAC
Organism: Fusarium protoensiforme; assembly: GCA_011320165.1. Taxonomy (NCBI): domain Eukaryota; kingdom Fungi; phylum Ascomycota; class Sordariomycetes; order Hypocreales; family Nectriaceae; genus Fusarium; species Fusarium protoensiforme. The sequence goes on from JAANQP010000892.1 coordinate 12,438, forward strand.
CGAGGCTAGATGTCTCTGGAGGGAACTTTTGCGAGACTGGGAATTGTCGGTAATAAAGCCTTGGAATCTGCCTGCCAAGGTTCCAGGCAACTGTTTTTGAGGTCTGTTGGTTGTGCTTCGGTTAAGCAAGTAACAGTGACGGTCTTGGCAAAGTGGATATGATCGACAAAGGAAACGACCCAACTGGCTTGTCTGAAGAATGCCAAGAGCGTCATTTCCCAGTGCGCTATTCCCGGCTGATCAGATGCCGCCTCGGCGATGCCGATGGACGCCGCCGACGCAAAGATTTGATGAATTGCAATGGCCGTCGGAGAGTTTAAGAGGCCGAGCATGGTGAATTCGTCCGAGCCTTCTCAAGTGTTTGTTTTAAGTATAGAGAGGTGAAGGAAGATACTGCCCCAGCCATCCCAACCAGGAGCCTGTGTTGATAGCCACTGCCCCATCTGGTTGAGCTCCAAGAGAGAGGAGTATGATCCAGCCGAGTAATAATAGCCTCAAAGTAATAGTACCTATTTGTACTGCCCTGGAAGAGATAAACTTATTTATCACTCGAAGCAGAGGCTAGAAAATAAGTCGCAGCACAAGAAACAAGGAGAGAGGCCTAGGGTAGGTCATTGGAAGATATTAACATCACATCATTGGCAAAAGCTTGAGCGGTCTGAAACGGCTATCCGTCACGAATTCACTTTTGACGACCTGAGGCTATGAAATAAGGGCCACGGACAAAAAGAAATGATGAGACTGGGNNTAACCAACTCGGCCATCTCACCCAAGGGCCTTAGTGAAGGACCCGCTTGTTGATGTCTGGCGGTGGATCTGTCTGTCTAGATGAAGGCGGCGTCGCCAGCGGTCGATCAACTAGAAGTCATGAAATATTCTGCGACGAGACCTTGTGACATTGAGCTAAATGCCCATTGTGTCTGCAATGTAATGCATAATTCAATTTACGAAATAGAGACTAATTCTATTGAGCGGTGTCTTGTCTCTCTACTCCCTTAGCCATGGATCTTGAAGCAATTCCTTCGCGGTTGGTCTCTCCTCGGGAACCCATGTCAGCACTCTCCGAAGAAATGCAATGAAACGCGAGGGATCCTTTAGTCGTGTCTCGAGCTCTTCCAGCGTCCGATTTGGGGGAATAGGTGCGAGGCCCAGCCAGTTTCCTAGACACAGCCGATTAGCTCCAACAAGACAAATTAGAAAAGACCAAGACGTACCATTCTCATCCCAAAAGTCAGAAGATCTCTCAGTGTTTCGTCGCAGAAATTCCAAGGGAGGCGGTCCCAGGGCTGCAATTAATTGAGCCAGGTGTGCAGCATCATACATATCGCCATCCTCATCTTGAGCAGTAAAAAGCCGTTTTGGCCCAAGAAGATCCCAAGCCTAGGTCAAAGAGTTAGAGCAGATCGAAGTTGGTTAAAAAATGAAATCAACATGAAGGGTATTCACCGTGAGTCCAACGCTCCAGATATCGACTGGGTAGCTCCAAGAGATACACATGATTGTTTCCGGAGCCCGGTATTGGATTGGCATGATATCGCCGGCGTGGGGTCCAGGGCCAGATCTTGCCTCCCCAAAGTCTGAAAGCAACATTGGACCGGGCTTTGGGCGCATAAGACGAGATAGGTAGATGGTTCTGCTGGGAGAAACCATCTTTCGGGCAACAGGAGAAGAGAATTCTTGGTCTTCTAGTGGACGAAGTAGTGATTCATCATCTAGGCCCAAGAGAAGATTTCCAGGGTGAACATCTTCTAAAGGTCAGCTTGAATTGCTACAGAATCAGCATCCATTCAATACGCACCTGTATGAACCACATGAGCCTCGGTGTGGAGAAAGTCAAGAGCCTTTAGTAGTTCTTCCACCGCCCCCTTCACAAACATCTCGTCAAAGCCACCGTCTTGTCGGAAAACAAGCTTCATGTCCCGAAGACTCATCTGGGCAGGCTGGAAGACGAGTGCAACGTGTTGACCGTGTGGTCCATCAATCTCGAATGAGTCCAGTAATTGTCGAATATTGTTCCGACCAGGGTTCTCCGTCATTGCAAGCTTTGGGCCCATGTCTTTGTACAGAGGGAGCTCTCGATGGAAGCGAGAGGTGTGCACGTACACCTTGAGGGCGACATATCGGTGATGACTGGTGTTAGCGTCAGCGGCATAGCCTAAATATTAAGACGTCTCACCATACTTTAAATCTCGAGCCAGCCAGATAGTAGATGAGCTACCAAATCCCAGTTTGGTAACGGTCTGATATCGACCATGAAACACTTCACCCAGGCGAACAGGATAGAACCGGTCAGCGACATAACCAGGCAGTTCTTCTTCTTCCACCTTTTGATCTTGATCGATAAGGTTAAATCCAGTGGTCGGGAATGATCGCGGCTCCTCGGGCGGCTTTTGCCACTGTCTGAGGCNNAGCAATCATGTCGCGACGCGGTTTAACCTGGAGTGGGGTCATGTGATAGCTAGGCCATAGGCTGTCTACCTATCTGTTGGCAATGCTTTCACATAGCATGACGATAGCCGGACCCGGAGCTAGAACGTTCACATACCCCAAGGTATAGATCTAACATTGGGCCTAATACTCATTGCCTATCCAAAATTGGAACTAGAAAAAAAAGTCGTTCATGACAATACATTCAAGCCGTTGGTAAACATAACTGGCACGCAAAAGCCACCCAGGAACTATCTCCCGCCGCCAGCGTTGTTGCTCTGGATACCCTCAGGCTCATTGAACTTGTTGCCTGACGTAGAGTTAAAGGAGGACATGTTTACTGCCGCATCAGTTAATTCTTTTGCAACTGGTGTTGCCACTTTTGGTGTCATGTTGCGTGTCCCCTCTTCAGTGAGCTGTGTCTTCCACCTTGTCAACTCGCCCAGCAACCTCAAGAAACCGTTGTCTTCTGTAGAGTTGAACTTGACCATGTCGCGATGATTGGCGCGGATGCCGTAAGCGCCGTATCCCTCGAGGGTCGCCGAGTTCTTGGACACCACTTGCTTTCCAACAAATGGCATCGGAAGCTCTTCAAAGAAGCAAGTGACCTCGAGGGATCTACTAGATTCTCTCATCTCTCGAACCATGGCCAAGAATCTGTCCTGGGTGGTCTGCAGGCTCTCAGTGTTAATGTCCAGGATATCCAGGAGAGACTTGTTGGTCGATATAAACGGTCCGCAGGCGGATGCTTCCAACTTGGCCCATCTCGCCATCCATGATCCTTTGTGCGGGGTTCCTAGGAAGGCGATACCCTTGGTGCTGTCAAAGATGTCGCGGAGATGGAATTCGGGATTATTTCGCGATAGGAGGATGGCTTCCTTACAGACTAGGCCGCCTAGGCTGTGGCAGACAAAGATCAGAGGGCGTGAGGTTGCTTCATGCGTGGCCCTGTTGGCTATCAAGTCTACCAAGAGATTGACCGCATGTTCGGTTAAACGGTTTATCGAAGCGCCCTGTCTCCTCGACGAGTACGCATCGTAGCCATAGGTTAGGATGCGTGCCCCAGGAAGCATGGAAGGAAGGTACTCCTTTGGCCAGGGACGGGTTCTGCTGTGGGCAGCCCAAGTGCTCCTTCTGTTGCCTGAGAGCCCGTGGATGAAGCAGACATCGATAATGTCGTCTGGCCCGGCGTAGAGAACTTTCAAGCCATCCGGAAAGTCTGGCCGTGAAGGTCGTGAGTAAGATTCAATGTAACTGACATTCCCGGCTAGCTGCGTTTCTGCGTGGTAATGTTCTTTGTGCCAGGGCTCGCTGCTGTTTCTCCGTGTTGCGACGGTGTCGATGCCAGGTGCAGAACTGACAGATGCGGACCGGGGCCGTGAATCGTCAGGCGACAAAACATCTTTGGACTTTTCCAAAGGCATGATTAAGATCTACAAAGAGTGAAATGATCTCGAGTCTGATGATGGTGGATGAAGAGGGGAAAGTGAACACGAGAATGATAAGCTACGTCATACGTTGATGTGGTATGTTGCTGGAGCCTGTTTCTTCCGTCCTGCATGACATGACGACCTCAGCTGAGTCAGGTGCCATGTTTGAGAGTGCATGCCGATGGGTCCTGTGGAAGGAGGAGACCCAGTCACTGACCATGCAGCGCTGTTTCAGGTTACGCCATCAACGAGCAGTATCGTATTGAGACGACAGGAGAACAGTGAGATAAATTACAGGTTGCGGTTCTGTTTGTGAGGAAATCGCCTATGGAATGGAACCGATGCTTTACCTGTTAGCCAGTTGATGGTTCAGGTTCGCAGCTTGGTCGAGCGGAGGGCCAAGAAGTGTAAACACCGTGAACCCGGCCCATCATGCAGCCCGCAACCAACAATTGGACCACAGCCATCGATATGAAACTGGCCCCAGATGTGGCGCTTTCCGGAGGTTGGGATAGGCTGTATGGATATATATGAGCCCAAACAACGATTCCTTGAAGTGCTGCTTGCCTTTGTTAATCCTCGAGTATCAGAGATTGACGAATAGCAGACGCCTGGCATGTCAAAGACTCACTGATTGCTCAAAACCCGCTTTCTTCCATATCTCACCTGTCTGCGAATGTACGCCGGAGCTGTCACGGCACAAACGGTGTTGTAGGACAACGGATACACTCAAGTAGAGCTCGACTTGGCAGAATCAACCTTGCACCACCATCGATCGGTTGAAGCTCGCTTCAATCTTGCTTCTGGCTCAATGAAGGGGCTCAGAGCTGAAATTCGGCTCAGCTGCACCCCAAGATGTCCGCCACAGTGACACTTCGTTCAGCGAAAGCAGGCTAGTTGGCCATCAACAACTGAAGAGCGAGATGAACAATATAAGGCCTTGACAACAGTCTAATACCCCTCACGGCACACCTAAGAACAACACTGGGTCCGAATCTCAGACAATCACACAAAACCACTCGCATGGTGAAGAATCCTAGGTCTTTGAATTGGTAAAGGACCAACTTAAGAACCCAAGGCCAAGACGAATATAATTTCCAGAGTGTTGTGAACAGATGCCAATAGTCCTTGGCCTTTCCTGAAATGAATGATCTATAATACGGCATTGACCTTGATGCTGGCAGACCTGCTACTAGCTTCTGGAACACGACATGGAAGCGTTGCGATCGAGGTCTCCTCTAGGTCGAGGGCAAGCCTGGATCTGGAAAGTCAACGTTGATGAAAATTTATACTAGACAATCTTCCAATTCCCAATCTCACGGGCTGCTAAAGAAGGCGATCTGATTCTTTCTTTCTTCTTCCATGGTCGCGGAGGCCATCTTCAAAAATCACCTCTCGGGCTCTTTGAGTCACCCATCCATAAACTCCTCAGACAAGCCCACCCAGCTTTACCAAGAGCGCTTGAAGCATTTGCTGAGCGAGACCGTTCCCAAGCAAAGGCCGGTTTGGATTGGAATTGGTACCAAAAAGAATTACAAGAACCTTTCAAGTCAGCCATGCGAGCCTACTTACCATAGCTCGACAGAGCAGTTGCGGTATTCGGAAACCACGAAAAGTGAGCCTGTTACAAGATGATGCTGAAATTAACTAACACTGGCAAACAGAAATCTCTGAAAGATGTATGGGACCATCTAACTGGGCTAGTTAAAGCAATTGGGAACAGATACAGTGTTGAAAAGAGCAGAGGAGAGCCAGCCACAACGACGGAGAAAGAACGAAGATTAAGAAAAAGTGGAATAGCCCGTGATCCGCCAAAAAAGCCAGTAGAACGTATGATAATTATAACATAAATCTAGTAGGTCTCACCTGGACATGAGTTTGTTTCCCGTGATCACAGGCATGGGGGTCTTGGCGTGATGCCGAACAGATGCAACAAATGCCGATAATGGCCCCCGAAGCGGTGACAGGGGACAATGGCTCACGAGTCCTGCAATTCCTTGGTCCTGGTTTCTGGTCACATCCTACCTGAGCCGAAGTTCAGTTCCCGTTGGTGCGCTAACGGGGATACCGGAGCCGACAAGACTGACCAGGGTGAAATAAGGCCCGAAATAAGGACTACGAATCACGAGCCTTGCTTGCCCGCCGATCTTCCCCGGATTCCCACTGGCTAAACTTGATCGTGTGTCTATGGATGGGGTTACCTGCTAACCCCCGGATTCTAGTTCCTGGTTCATAGCCAGACCAATCGAATCACTTTTGCTCCTCGGCCGATGCCGGCGATCACCAGTATAAGAAGCCATGCCCATAGCTTAGTTACGCGTTAACCCCAAGGTCCAGGTTGATCATCTCTTTGCCCCCTTCGACAACACAATGGTGCGCCTTTCACAGACTGTTTCTCCTGGGGAGGAGAAAGTCAAGGAATTTTCCATGGAGGATGTTGCCCCCACAGAGATTGCTGCCGAAATCGCGCATGAGGTCGAAAATACCAAGTACTCGCCATGGACCGCATCCATGTTTCAACTTTACGGCGTCCTTTTCGTGGCTTATTGCTGTGGATGCCTCAATGGGTATTTTTTCGGTATCCCGCAGGTCTGAACCATAGCTAATCCCCTTCCTGATACGACGGCTCTTTGATGGGTGGGCTCAACGGCATGAAGTCTTACCAACGAACCTTTGATATGTAAGTTGGCTCAACTTGGGTGGTGTTACGACATCGTATAACTATCTACCTGCAGCGCTGACCAATGGCGTAAAACATGTTAGGAAAACCTCGGGCTCAGATACAGGTATCGTCTTTATGATATACAACGTCGGAAGTATCGCCGCTGCGCCAACTGTTCCCTTTGCCACTGACTACTTTGGTCGTCGTGCTGGTATGTTTGTTGGAGCCATTTTTATCATCATTGGCACATGCGTGCAGTAAGTAACCCCAAGGAGTGAGTGGAAGATCTCTTGCTAATCTTGATTCAAGAGCTACAGCCAAGGCGATGGCACAGTTCATGGGAGGCCGTTTCCTACTTGGTTTTGGTGTGTCGTATTGCTGTATCGCGGCTCCCACCTACGTTAGTGAGCTTGCACACCCCAAGGTAAGTTTGCTCCAGGGAACCGTCGTTCACTGAAAGGCTAATGGAATCATAGTGGAGGGGTACTTTGACTGGTTTCTATAACTGCATGTGGTACGTGTGCCGCACCCTCTCGATGCGGCTTCAACTCACCAGTTTACAGGCCCGTGGGAGCAATCATTGCTGGCTGGGTGACATATGGAAGCGCCTTTATCGACTCTGACAACGGCTGGAGACTTCCGGTGTGGATTCAACTTGTCACGTCTGGCATCGTGGCCATTTTTGCCTTTTTCCTCCCCGAATCGGTGTGTTGATTGCTCCCGTCTCGATAACAAGGACACTAACTCTCAACAGCCTCGATATCTTATGGCCAACGACAAGCACGACCAAGCAGCTGCTATTCTGGCCAGGCTTCATGGTGAAGGCAGGGTAGACCATCCCATCGTCCAACTGCAGATGAAGGAGATGATGGCACAGATCTCGACCGAAGTCGCTGACAAGAGATGGTGGGACTACCGACAGCTTTGGAACACCCACAGTGACCGTCGACGTCTCATCTGTGTGCTGGGAATGGCCATCATGGGTCAGGCTTCAGGAAACTCGCTTTCCAGCTACTATCTCGTCACCATGATGAACACGGCCGGCATCACCGATGAGAAGAAGGTTTTGGCCCTCAACGCCACCAACAGCGTCCTAGGTCTCCTCGGCTCTCTCGTCGGAGCGCGTCTGACTGACCGTGTTGGCCGTCGACCTCTTCTGATCTACAGTATCATTTGCTGTTCTGTCATCTTTGCGGTTATCACTGGAACATCCAAGCTTGCGGTTGACGACCGTTCCAACACCCACGCGGCCAACACCACTATCGCGTTTGTATTTCTCTTCGGTGTCGTCTTCTCCGTCGGCTGGACTGCTCAACAGAGCATGTACATCGCTGAGACCCTTACGACCGCGACTCGAGCCAAGGGTACTGCCGTTGGAAACTTTGCTTCTGGCTGCATTTCTCTCGTTCTAGCCTACTCGTCTGGTCCTGCATTCGAGAAGATTGGGTATTATTTCTACCTAGTCTTTGTTTTTTGGGATCTTGTCGAGGCCGTCTTTATATACTTCTTCTTCCCGGAAACCAAGGATCGAACGCTTGAGGAACTTCACGAGGTCTTTGATGCCCCGAACCCGGTTAAGAAGTCTCTGGAGCCCAAGACTGCTGAGACTATCATGGCAACGATGCAGGCTCTGCCAACCAAGGGCGGTGATGTTTGAGTATTAGGGTTGTCGGGAGCAACTAGGAGTACGGTCTGATTGGGCAGGCTGGGTGATATCGAGGTGGAAATCGCAGCTTCCAGGGGAGTTTGGTCCTTCTTAAGAGAAATACCGATTCCAGGCTCTGTGGTGGCACCATTTTCATTTCGTGGGAGGCCAAGTGTGATGACCTCAATGGATTGAGGAGCAATCATGTCGCGACGCGGTCAACTTCGCCGGAGTGGGCGGGGGTCATGTGATGGCTGAGTCTTGCCCATGATTGCAAGTTCAGTCAAACGATAGAATACTGAGTGGCCTCTGAAGACGCCCATTGAGAATCTACCGGTCATAATTTGTCATCATAACCCTCACATCAGACCTACACAGTTGAGCATATAGACCTCCCTTGCACCCTTCTCATACAACAAACAAGGACCGAGCCGTCATCGTATAGGGGTT
>JAANQP010000894.1:0-35999 GCA_011320165.1 Fusarium protoensiforme
GAAGAAGCATTTGACAAGGCCTTGGCTTGAGCTTGATAATTGAGGGAGAGACATTGACAGCGGCGGTGGCACAATGACCGGCATGCTGGAGACAGACAGAGAACCGGTCAGTCGGCGCTCGCCGGGGGGGACAGACCATCAAGACGGATTCTATCACCGAGTGCAGACGAAAAGGGACGTTGCCAAGGACGCCTTTTTGATGACCAATTGGCCATGTTTGACATTGAGGCCGACAATTTTGTGCAGCATCGCAGCATCTCGATAGTCGAGGCTGCAGTACCACCACCGTCTCTGACGCTGGGTAGACGTGTCGATGTTAATTAGCCAATGCCCGTCCCGAGTCTGAATCATGATAACCTCGGATCGTGAGAATGCCCAGAAGATGGCTGGACCGGATAGAAGGGACGGAGGCGGAGAAGAAAAAAACGCAGGGGGGAAGCCAAGCATCAAAGGCAGCAGTAGCAGAAAAGCCAAGAGAAAGGACAAGAACACTCGAGGCACGCCCAGAAACGCTCGTTCCCCCTCTCAAGGCTTGACTTGCGATGAAGGAAGGGGGGATGTTGTGCAGGCGAATGGCAAAAACGCCCAGCCCAGCTTTTTGCCAAGAGGAAACAAGAGCAGAATGAGGGGAGAGAGGAGGCATATGCCCAGCCTTTTGTCGAAATGGGCCCCCCCCGCGCGCAGGATCCTTGCCCGTCCAGAATGGTCAAGTTGCAGGACGAGGCTGGTGAGTGGTCAATTGAGTTTCGGTCCAGGTCCGTCAAAAGCTGCTTGTTTCTTTTGGCGCTGTTCGTTAATAATGCCTCTTCCACTGGACAGATTGTATAGCCGACGGACGGGCTTGGTATCAAGCTAATTAGCCTCAACTATTCTTCTCTCACCAATAGTCACGCTTGGATAACTATATTACGCAGATAACACGCACGAGACCATATCAAGAAACGACTTCCTTTGCCACTCACTTGAACGACCCCTGCACTGGCTTCCACGCGAAGAGAGGCCCCTCCCCCTCGTTTTTGGAGGATGGCTGAAAATGCCACAGCAGCGTGGTCTTGGCATTTACGAGCGGGGAAAGGAGATGAACTGCATTCAATCGCATCAATTTGTTTTTCATTTTCCTTCTCTTCCTTCTCCTCCTCTCTCCAACCGAGGGAGTTCGCATCTGGGGGGGCGTCCGGGGGCATGGAGTTTACGCGGAACAAGGGGTCGTCGGGATCTTACATAACGGCGGACATGTAAGACCGGGTGCTCCGGGGTAAAGAAGAAGGAGAAGCACCCATGATAGACAATTGACAAGGGTTGTTGCATTGAAGAAGCAAAGTCACGAGGACAGCTGAGAGTTGATATTAACAATTAAAACTCGGTCGATATCCACAAAAGAAAAATAAGGTCGACATCTTGGCAATCCTCCGCCCAGTAGATCGAGACCCCAAGCACTGCAACCCATAGACGGACGGCTGTCTGTCTGCTGACCTGACTCAGGTGGGAAGATGCTACACAACGACGATGATATGTGCGAGGTTGGATTTGGAAGCTGGGTTTGTTTCATTTTAACTGGGTGAGATAACATCATCGCACATGAATTCATTACTGTACCGTACCATACAAAGAAAAATTGCCAAATATTCGCCTCCCTCAGAACCCCCAACCCACTGCAACCCACAACCAACAAGACCCCCCCATGTCGATTAGTATCTCGAGACCCTTGCGGCCAAGAGTGACCATCTTTCACATCCTTTCCCTTTACAAGAATTGAAGTCTCTTGACTTTCACCACCACCCCAACATGATCATCTCTCTCTCTCTCAACCCCCATCCAACAACGACTCGCTCAAATCTTGGCCATATGGTGACAGCAGCATCTCCAATCTCCCCCGGGGCCCTGCCTAAACACACTCGAGCACCACCCCTCGGTAGCGACCATCTCGCCTCCCTTGAGCTTCCAGGCGGTGACGCGGTACGTGAGGGCCGAGGCCATCATGTCGATCTCGACAAACTCTGGCTCCCCGTGGATCTTGTACGCGGTCCAGGGCTCGTAGTCGTCCTCCATGTACTCGTCGAGCGTGGGCTCCGTCTTTGGTGAGTAGACATTCCTGTCGGGCTCGGCGAGCACCGCGTCCTTGGTGATGTACTTGCGCATCGTCTCTGGCTTGTCCGAGGTGAGGGCGCGCCAGAGGAGGGCCGAGGCTTCGAGGGTGCCCTCCTTGTTGCGGGCGAGGATTGTTCCCTTTTTCGGTTCACCCATTGTGAGGTTTTGTGTAGTTGAGTTTTGGTGGTGAGTTGTTGAAGGATGAGTTTCACTCGAGATATCGTAGTGATGCTATTGCAAGATGTTCGTTCTAAGCAACTTCAAAATTCGTAAAGCAGGGGAAACGACGGCAAGAAATGTCAATCTCCCCAAAGCCTGACGTATGTCTTGATATCATTGTTCTTCCCACGGCCGTTGCTTGCTCTCAAAAACCTGGCAATTGACCCGTCTCCAAATCCCTGTTTTTGCCTGACGTCAGCGCTGCGCAACGACGTCTTGTCACGAGGAAATCAATCCCCCAATTGCAAGGCAACAGGATTTCTTGTCAAGGTCAATCATGAGCTTGATTATCCGAAATATTCTTTTCGTCAGCTAATTCTCCCCTCATCGGAGGTCATTCCTATCCTATTCTCGATCTCAACGAATCCTGACCCACAAGTTGATGTATTTTCTGTTCACACACCACCACGTTTTCATTATCCTCTCCTCATTCATCAACAACAACCAACCAACCTACCCTTTTTTTACTCCGTAGATTCCCCATAACTTTAGATCCAGCTACACCGATAACGGAAGGTGACTGAAACTGTTGGCTCCTTGGCCCTTGGCCCCCCATCGACGGCGCCCATGACGATGAGAAATGCCAAGATGGCTATCGAAATCTAGGGTAAATGCTAAATTTCTTCGATACGACCGTGAGGGGTTGGCAAGTTAAACCCGAAGAGGAAAGTCGGAGGGTGACGTCAACTCCATGCTCAACTCCCCGAACCATGGAGATCAAACCCCATCATGGGACCCTTGGAGCAGGGTCCAGAAGTGTATGGGGTCCTTGAAAACACACGTAACAGTTACTTGACACGATAAATACGGTGAAAACGGAGAGTTCTTGATCTTTTTTTTTATTCAATTCATCATGTCGTTAGGTCATCATATTAGGTCATCAGGTTAAATACATGAATCCCTTCATCTCTCCGCCAACAAAAAAGTGTATACCTAGGTATTGTCATATGGCTGCGTTTAGCCAAGCATTGTGCAATTATATCTCCCACTGATACAAGAAAAACGAAATAAAACTGATAGTCGAGGGATTGTCGTGTCTCCCAGACATTCTCTTTTCTTCCTGAGCGCCAATAGAGGGTTTCAAGGAAATGGGTGTTGCGTTGTGCTGTCGTCTATTGAAAAGGAAAAAGGTAGAAAAATAGCAGAGATAACATTCAAAAGGATTGAACTCGTCAGGTGGTTCTGACCATATCAGTGGAATCTCTCCTTGATGTACACCATGGCCGCGAATCCTGCGCAGCACCTGGTGCTCATCTCGTGCTTGCACCACGGGCACCGCACAGTCATGGACACGCTGCCCGCGAAGCCGAGCTGCTCCGTCGACGAGAGCACGGCGTCCGGGTTGGACATGGCCTCGTACAGCTTGCTCGGCATGTCGTGGTAGTACTTGCACTCGCAGCACTCGACAAACATCTTGGCCACGGGCGAGCCGGGCTGCTGGTGCTCCAGGTTGGTCTGGCGGCGGAGCGTCCTGATCGATGCCTCGGGGCCCGAGAGGGTCGGCCTATGACCTCGCAGCGGACTGCCTACACGGTCGAAACGCGGGGACTGAGGGTTGACGGGAGATCGGATCCGAGCCTTGCTCCTGTCCTTGTGCTTCAGCGGAGGATACAGCTGCGTCGGTGTTGAGGCAAAGCTCGTCTCGGCTGAAGTGTCCAGTCCGGACCTCTTGCGCTGGAAGGCTGGGCTTCGGAGGTTGGCATTCGAGAATGCTTCCATCACTCTGTTTGCCGCCTCCTGAATAGGATCCCCCTCTGCATCTGAGCTGCTGAGATCAGAAGGCTCGAATCGGTCGGTAGGGAGGAGCTGTGGTGAGTTGGTGTATGACCAGTATGGGCTGACCTGTTCGTACCCATGGTTGGCTGGTGGCACGGGCTTGACGGTCGCCATTCTGGGTGAGTGGCCCATCTCGGACTGAGGAGGAGTGGTGTGTGGTGTGCTGAGGGGCGATACAGATTGAACTGCATCTGAGTAGGATGAGTCTGAAGAGCTCGTCATAGGTCGACAAGTTGGGGAAGTAATTGCCGGAGAAAGGTGCTTGTGCGTGGGTCGGGCGCTGTGAGTAGCATCCAGAGGGACGCCACCACTGATGTTCAGGCCCCTATACGGCTGGCTACTCGACATGATGGGTGTTGACGAGTCAGTCTTGGGAGAGTCGTTTGAAGGTTCGGGCGAGACGTTGGCCGTTGAAGGACGAGAGACGGATCCATGAGACGAGTGGCCACGGCCGAAAGCACTCTTGGCAGCCTCTCTAAGGGTCCATTTCGTGTTCACGACCGGTGAGGATTCCGCAGTGATGGGCTTGGGGCGCTCACCGGCTGCGGTGTGCTCGTACCGGATGCTGGGCGGGTTGTGCTTGGATGACTTGGAGGACCTGCTCGAGTCCATAGACTTCTTGTCCCTGGGCGAGCCAAAGCTGCTCTTGGGGCTCGAGGGGTCATCTTGTGGCGAGTGTGATTGGAGTCGGGTCAGGAAGATGAGAGAATTCCTCTTTGAGCTCTTGCGAGGGGGTTCAGGTGCAGTTGACGTGGAGGCGACTGATACCGGTCGAGGACGAGGTACTGCCAGGGGCACAATCGGTGGCTTTGAGGCGGCCGTCTTCTCCTCCGGAGCCGGCTTCTCGGGCACCTTGGGGGTCTTGATCCTCAGGGGCGGAATCTCCCTCATCTTCTGGCTCTGGCTGCTCTCGGCGGTCATCGGCCTGGCCTGACTGCTTTCACTCTGAGTCCGAGCCTTGAGATCCTCAATGCTCTTTGCTGACTTTTGGTCAGAAGTGGTGTGTGAGCCGTTCTTGATGTGAACGCATCCCCTCCTCGTAAGGCCTTGGGCCTTGTTATACAAGACCTCGCTATCAGGCGTGTGCACCTGGTTCTGCTCCTCTTCATCTTCAGTATCATCAGTCACAGCACACTCGGAAGCGGCAGAGTTTCGCTTAGCGCGCGCACTCCATAGGTAAATGTTGACGGAGCCTCTCCGCTGAGGCGACTTGGGCGGCTTCATCGAGTGACCTCTCGCGGCGGCCGTGTTGATCGAGATGGGCGGGTACGCCCTGCGCTGGGCGTCTGATTCTTTGGTCTGCTGGGGGTTGGTCTTGAGAGGTGTGAATGAGCCGTGGCCAAGGAACGATTTTCGCAGAGCGGGATGCACCTTGCTGTTGCCCTTTGCTTGGTCCTCGAGGACCTTTTGATGGAAGTCCTCCTTCTTCTTCTCCAGCTTGACGCCTCCGAGGAAGCCGGTGGAGCTGGTCTCGTCGAATGAAGCCCGTCGGATCTCGAACGAGCTGCGGAAGAGGGATGTGAGCGAGTTGGAGCGGCGATGCCTGCCCGGCTCTTGAGGCTCGTCGTTGTTCCTCCCGATGGAGAAGCCCAACAGGCTAGAGGATCGGGATCGCGGCTTCTGCTTCGCGGGCCGCGCCGGTTCGGTCATGCTTCGACCGTGAGCTGCAAAGACGGCGGGAGGAGGCGGAGGATGGTTCTTGGTCAGCTTTCTACCACGAGGCTTGGGAGCATTCTTCCAAGCTTCCTCAAGGGCCTCATTCATGGCCTGCTCCTTTTCTTGTTCCTTTTTCTTATCGTCTTCCTTCTTCCTCTCGCTCTCCTTCTTCTTCTCTTCCTTCTTCTCCTTCTTTCGCCGGTCATAGGCCTCCCATGTGGGGGACTGACAGACGGAGCGCTGCTCCTCAACGTCTGGGGGAAACATGAAAGCCACCGTCTTTTGTGTGTGCTTGTCTGCTGTGAGGTCGGTTGTGGAGCCTTCCCTCGACACGGAGCCAGAGGCGCCTTGTCCGACTGGTTTTCGCTGTATCATGTTTGGTGATTCAGCCCGCGCGGGAGCTGTGTGAGAGGAGAAGAGTGGTGGAGGCATGGCATTGTAGTTTCGGACTGGAGGAGGAACTTTCTTGTCCTTTGGCACCAATTCAAAGCGGCGAGGAGGGAAGCCGGGGCTTGGGGGAACAGAGCTATCTGTAACGGTGGGAGATGGTGGCACGGAGCCTTGGTGGGTTCGTTGGAACTGCAATTGCGGTCAGTCTTACGTGATGCTTCCTCAATGGTTCTGGGACCTACATTGAGCTTCTTCTCAAGGTCCAGCATGCGCTGTAAGCTGTTGGAGCGCCCTCGCGCCTGAGGCTGGATAATCTCTTGCATGGTGAAGGTGTAGTAAGTCTAGGCGAGTCGACCCGAAGCTGGCGACACGCAAAAACGCCTCAGAACATGCGAGATCTGTTAGGAAAAGTCGGGAGAAAATGTGAGCGCAAAGAAATGGGCAGAGAGCAGCTCTTGTCGGACAAGACGGTGTAAGGTGGGGATGGTTTGCTGCAGATAAGCGCGGCGATTGATAGAGCAAAGCTGGCGGTCTGTTGTGAGAATGAACTGCTGCGGGTGTTTGCAGCTAAAGAGCTGGCTGAAAGCGCCAAAGGAGAATCGCTCGGGTGCCGGGTTCGGCGAGAGAATCAACTCTGGCGATGGTGGATGTGGGCGTGGATGGTGGGGTTTGTTGTTGTTGCTGTTGCTATGGTCTTTCTAGACTCATGCCCCGCCTTCTTTTCCTTCTCTAGAAGACAGGAGAAACTGCTCAAGAAATGAGTTTCTGGGGAAAACGACGAAAGCGGCGACAAGAAAATGAATCTATTGTCGAGAAGCGACGGAAGCGGTGGTGTCTCAAGATGTGGGCGGGTAGTAGAAGCGGTGGGACAAGGCGTTGCTGTCTCGTGATTTGGAGGTTTGTATGCAAAGAGGTTGGTCTGGAGGTTGGATTCGACCAGAGGAGAGGGAGGGGGGGCAAAAAAGGTAACGGGAAGAGGGAGGAGCGGGAAGATTCAAGATGAAAATAGGAATTCCCGATGCAACGTAGGACTGGGATATTGAGTGTTTGTAAGAGATAGAGGAGGGAGAAGCAGGGGGGGTCTTAAGATGAAGGACGATGATGGGATGAGACAGGGCATGGATGGGGATGGGGAAACATGAGGAAGAGCAGAAAATAGAAAAGTCCCGAAAATTCCTGACGCTCGCCCTGGTGAGACTTTCTTTGTCCAGAAGCCAAATTGCAGGGCCAAGCCAAGCAAGGCAAGCAAGCAAGCAAGATCCCGATATCCCGGATGGTCTCTTGTTCTGCAGCAGCTGTCTTCCATGTCTGCGGCAGACTAACAACCTAGACATGGCTGGGCCAATCCCAATTGCCCATGACGCTCGTCGACCCAACGACACCAGCTGAGCAGCGGTCGTCCCGGATGCGATGCGATAGGATGGGTCCTCCGCATCATGGGTGCGTGATTGCGGGATGGCGGCATCGGGTTTGGCCTGGCCTGGCCTGGTCCAGCCCTAGTTAGTCGACCCAGAAAAGCCACTGACTGTAAGCTGTGCTGCCCTGGTTATTGACGTGAGTGACGGCCTATTACGGGGGGTTTCTGGGCTAAACTGGAACCACCCAGATCTGAGCTCAGGTATGAGAGCTGTCTCGGTAATGTTTGATAGCTCCTCCAGGTGCCCTCTGATAAGCTGATTCTCTCCTCATCTCCCTTGAATCATCGTCCCCCTCATGTTTCTTTCTGCAATCACATTCGTTAGATCGAACCTTGAGCAGCAGAAAGCACCATCCAACACCCGCATCCTGCAGTTTCTCGTAAAGGCCTAAAATCAAGGTCGTCGTCTATCCATTGTGGGTTTGGGTCGGCCGAGAATACGAACTGGCGAGGTGGGCACCCAAAATCAATGTGGCTGTCATCGGCGGACCGCGTCACCCCATTGGCCGGTGACAAGCTCCCAACGCCATAATCGGCCGATCCACAGTGTGTAGCATGGCCTTACAGTGGCCCTACAGCGCTGGGGGTCCTTCTTCAGTGGAAGCTGGGAGGGGCCGAAGCCCGGCACTGCTGAGGATGCTGCATCCAAAAATAGCCCGCATTCCCTGGGATCACTCCAAGGGCCTGATCTGACTGACGTCTGCACACCAAAATGCGAGCGTACACGAATAGAACGGGACCACTTCCCCAAAAAGATCGATCAAGAGGCGTCTGCCTCTGGAAAAGGACACGAGTGGTGGCTGCTTGGAGCTTGGGGCTCTGGGGTTTAGCCTCATGATGGGGACAGCTCGTTTATGTCCTTGTCGTTTACAGTGCTCGACAAGACGGACGGGACGGCGGCGGCGACGGCGAGGGGACGCCATCCCGGGTTAAGCTTACAGCAGTGTTGATGGTTTACACAATTGAGGTGGCTGGCTTCCAATGGCCTTCGAATAGGTGCATTGAGTAGATGCTATCTAATGTAGGATGGAGGTTGGACGAGGAGGTTGAGGTGAGGCTATTATGGAGTACAAAGGATGGAGTGCATCACAACGTGGCAGGCTCATCTCCTGCCATTCAAACTTCTTCCCGTCCGTCCATCCAACCTTTTTTCCTGTTGATCACAGCGGAATAAGAACCGATAACAAAAAGTCATGCCATGCCATGCCATGCCCCCAAAACCTAAACACAAAAGAGAAGCGAGCGAGCGGCTGGGAGCGTTGCTCGGCTAACCACGAAGAAGGGCGCCTAGCGCCTGCAGGAGCCTGCAGGACAGCTGCGCGGTGATGTGATGCCTGACGCATGGGTGGTGTTGTACTGTTCGTGTTGTGGTACCGCCCAGACCTCGTGCTAATCTATCCGGGGCAGTCCGTGCATCACGTTTTTTTCCCACGCGGCGGTGTGCTCATGGGCGAAAGCAGGAAATATCACCGGACACGAGAAGAGGGCCAATATTGAGAACCCTCATAAGAGCGGCGTATGATCTTGTTTACCTCGGTACGCTGAATGTCATGATACCACGAGAATCAGCTGCGATGTTACCACAGACCAGAAACTTGGGTCTTTTCGACTTTGCTCTCCTCCGTAGAACCATGAGTTGGGCACCAGCAATATATTAAACGGTATCCATCGCGAAGCAACAAATTCATCAACTTACAGCATCCTCCCCCTCTTGATCTGGATACGATCGACATCCAGCCCGCGGTGGATCAGGCAAAATTCCTTGCTGCAAAGTGCGCCCTCGTTCTTTGGCCTCAGTGGTCCTTTATCCTCGTATTGTTGCAGCAGCAAGGACCCTGCTCGCTCCGCGTAAATATAGCAGTAAAAAAACACCCCCGCTTGGGGCCGAGATTCTGCGAGGCAATACGGATGACTGACTTGCTCTGGCCTGGATGGGCCTTGTAAGTGAGTGCGATTGCTCGGCGTTTTTTCCTACCTGCATGAGGGGGAGATGATTCTGTGGGCTAGAAGGATTGGACAGTTGGTCTACCCTACACAATGACGCGGAAAATCCACAACCATTGATCTCTATTGTTTCCATGAAAAGAAACCGGCTAGAGTTTCCATCTATATCTGGGGACATTTACTTTTGCATCAATTGACATAGCGATGGAGAGCTGTCAACAATCGGCCGACCGGCCGCAGAGATGAGCCTGTCGCGAAATACGAAAATACTATAGTATGTGGATAACGAACAGAAGAGACCGAATAGCTGATAAAACACCCGACATCGTATTCTCAAGATCCCCTGCCCAAAGCTTCACCCAGTCCGTATAACCCATGCTCCAGTTTCAAGTCTAGGAACGTCAAACACGACGTGATTCAATCTATCTCTTCGATACGAGTTCACTAAACTCAGGAACATACAACTCTGCCCTCAGCGTTCCTGCAGAAAAAAAAAGCCCCCGAGATTGCTCAGAACTGTTCCTGCATGTGCCAAACTCCTTGATTTGCTCTTTTTCAGGGTCTGATTTCCGGGATGGCAGGACAAGAGGCCAGAGTTGCACACCCATCTTGGCGACACTGCCCCAGGGGCGATGTAACACCTGTCAGGAACCATCTTCTGTGGTGCGAGGAGTGAGATGGTACCTGATTGCCCGAGAATGGGCTTACGGAAGCCCTCCAACCTCATCTCAGGCTTTGACTGCTCAGCTTGCTCCAACAGACAGTCAGACATCTCGCAGCAACTTGCTTGGTTGGGAATATCGCCAATGACGTCATCACAGAGGAGCTCGGTTTCCCAATTCAAGTCTTAACTCTTGAATTGAGAGCAACTTATAATGAGGAGGAAACTAGATGTTCATTTGTAAAGAAATATCAAGGGCAAGATCACATGGAATTTCTCATTGATTCAGGGCCTCTAGACCATCGGCCGTCCTTGAGGGAGGCTCACTGCTGTTGGCGAATACATTACATAAGCATGCGGCTCAGCCACATCTGCAGCCACCCTCGGCCTAAGTTTATCCGAGAGGGCATCTTTTCCCCGCTCACGTGAGGGTCAGCTCCCGCCCACAATCATTTGCCAAATTCCCAAAAAATCGAACTTACCGCGCCTCAAGCCGACGACTCACCATCCACATCACCACCAAGCAAATCATTCACCATGGGTAAAGTTCACGGATCTCTTGCCCGTGCCGGTACGTTGCGCCCGCCGCATCTCTCGCGATGATGCTTTGATGATAAACGTCGCTGACAATAACGCAGGCAAGGTCAAGTCTCAGACTCCTAAGGTACGACGGCGCCGCGAATAAATTCCCCATCGATCCCGACGACACCGATCACTGACCATCCCCCGTCCTACAGGTTGAGAAGCAGGAGAAGTCCAAGGTCCCCAAGGGCCGTGCTCTTAAGCGCCTCAAGTACACCCGACGATTCGTCAACGTCACCATGACTGGTGGCAAGCGGAAGGTGAGCAGACTCGACGACTCTACAGGACCACGGGCGCTGACGATGCCGACAGATGAACCCCAACCCCGGCTCTTAAGCGACTGGTTCCCTAGGACAGGATTTACGGTATTGGGAGGTTGGCTTGCAGAAACCGTTCACCGATGGTTGCTTCACTCAGCAATGGGAAGATGGATTAGGTCGGGTCGCACGATATAGGCTGAGCCCCTTGCACAAAATCAAAAAGGAATGGCGAAGAAGCACTACGACTCTACCTGGCGTCTGGTGTCGGTTGTCAATACAACAAACATTTGTTCGCGCCCAGACGAATTATCTGCTACGGATTGTGAATGCTGCGGCACTCTATGATGAGGGAACCTCGACAGGAGGGAAATGGATGATAACTGCGAACGTCGTAGACCCTGTGCACCCCACTGCCATTTCGGCGAGTGACTCACGCCGATGACATCCATGTCGGAATGAATGCCTGAGGATACTCTTGATGAATAGCTCCTATGTGCCTTGTTAATGCGACAATGCGTGCCTTGACGATGGACTAATGATGCATTTTCGATTACTGTGCAGTTCGTGATGAATTGAACCATTAACTACGGCGCCATGTCCACAGTCACGTGATATCAATTTCATCCTCCCGCCTGAACTCTACCCGAGCTCCCTCATCACAACAACAATAACACACCTCAACGCGTGCTCAATTCCTCCCAAGAACCAACGACCAGAAATACCACTCTCAAAATGGCCGACGTAGAAATGGATGTCGACGTCGACACGGCGTCCCCCCCACCCCCCGCGCGCAACGAGTCCGACATGCAGACCCATGCCAAAGCCACAGCCGTCCGCTCCATCGAGGGCTGGATCATTGCCGTCACCAACGTCCACGAGGAGGCCGACGAGGAGTCTCTGCAGGATATCTTTGGGGAGTACGGCGAGATCAAGAACATGCACTTGAACCTGGACCGACGAAGCGGTTACGTCAAGGTGAGCTGCGCGCCAGGACACGTTGCGACGAATGGATTGCTGATGTTGGAATGCTTTAGGGATACGCGCTCATCGAGTACACGACCCTCGAGGAGGCCCGCGCGGCTATTGACGGCGCGCACGAGACAAAGCTCCTCGAGCAGACCATCCAGGTGGACTTTGCATTCGTCCGACCCCCGCCTGGTAAGCCCGGACGCGGACGGGGCGCGGGCGGCAGGAGGACAGGCCGGAGCAGGAGTCGAAGTCCCGAGGGCAAGGAGCGCGAGGAACGCGAGGAACGCGACTGAAGGATGCTCAAAGAGCCGAAAGACAAACGAATGCGCGGTAACATGCAGGGCGCATGAGCAAACACGGCTGGAGCATGGCCGATGTGTATGGCCGTGAAAGGTCGAGAGCACGTCGGCACGTGTAATGTCTATATATGAGGTATGTTTTTACGTGTCTTTTACTTGAGGGGTTTTTATCTGACGGGTTGTTTAGATCAAGCAAGAATTGGACTACGTTCGCATGGCTATCGCTTTCAGAATGACGGACGAAAAAAGTGGTTTGGATTGTATGAGCAAGGGATGCGTCAAGAGATGCACCTTGTGCTGGCTGGTTCATAGCTATAGTACGTCTCGCCGGCTTGACTGGAAAAAAATCCGGTCATGGCTACACTGATTGGGTTCTTTGGAATATAGGTATTCATACTATATCCGAAATGCTATTGCGAGAGGCACATCAGCCGTCAGTTTGTGTCGCCGAAGCCTGGGTTACAGGTCATGTTCATTGTGTATACCTCGCGGGATCATGTCCCAACATATCCAGAAACCTGGTCGAGGAAACCAATGCTTGTTGCAAATGCGAAGAATGAGAAAGGAACAAGGCAGTTTGGAGGGAATGCCTTGGAGTGCGCCGTCTAATGGACGCTTGTGAAGGGTTACTTGGGCTCCTCAGAACACCCAGGTGAACGACTCCTTGACGGAAAATCTCGTCGATTGCCTGCTTCGATTAGCCCCTGTCTTCGATATTGACTAGGTCAACTCACCTGATATCAGCGCTCGACGCCCCGATGAGCACCTTGAAAGCACCCTCCTCGGCGATCCACCCAGGAACCGTCTCATCATAGTACCCAACAGCATACTTGTCCAAGCTGATGGTGATATGTCTCGTCTCATCCGCATCGAGGAACACCTTTTCAAACGCCACGAGCTCCTTCTCCGGCCGCGGCAACCGACTCTTCTCATCGTGAACATACAGCTGCACCGTCTCTGCACCGGCGCGGCTGCCGATGTTTGAGATGGCGAGCGTGATGTTTATGACGCCGTCGGGTGTCAGCGTGCGGGTCGAGATCTCGGGGCGGCCGTACTCGAACGTCGTGTAGGAGAGGCCGTGGCCAAAGGGGAAGAGGGGGGCTATCTTGGCGTGGTCGTAGTGTCTGTAGCCGATGTAGAGGCCTTCGCCGTAGAGGACTTTGTGGTTCTCGCCGGGCCAGGTGTGCCAGGCCGGTGTATGTTCGATGCGCTTGGGGAATGTTGCCTGTGGTATTGTTAGCGAGGGTGCTGGACTTGGAGTGCACACTTACTGGGAGTTTGCCACTGGGGTTTTGAATGCCAAATAGGACATCGGCAAGGGCGTTTCCTGCTTCCTGACCTTGGTACCATCCCTGGATGATGACGGGAACATGGTCCGCCCAGGGCATATGAACTGGACTGCCAGATTGGTTGACGACAATGGTTCGCGGGTTCGCCTTTACCACAGCCTCGATGAGCCTATCCTGACTCCCATCAACAGGCAGATCCATCGTCTGGCGATCATAACCCTCGGATTCCCACTCGGCGTCTACTCCAACAATCACCACTGCCACATCCGCCGCGCGGGCTGTCTCGACCGCCTCCTGGACGTAGTCGACGCGATCCTGCTCCTTGAACCCGATGCGGCAGCCGCCGTACTTGTGCGTTATGCCGAACTGCTTCTGCTTCGAGATGGGGCGGAGCTCGTTGGTCATCTCCACGCGGAGCTCGACTGCCTTGTCTGCTTCCATGTCGACGTCGACGAGGTAGTCTACTGAGCCGTCAAACATGGCCTCTCCCTCTTCGGTCCACTCCCACAGATCCAGGACCAGACCTCCGTTGACGTATAGCTTCCCGGGACCCACGCTCATGAAGCTGATGGTGTGCTTTCCGGTGGTCTTTGGCGTGAGGTACGTGGTAGCAATGGCGGACCACTCGGGACCGACCTGCTTAAGAGGGGCCGAGTCCCACAGGAAGAGATCGGTATTCGTCCTTCGCTGTATCACCACGGGACTACCCTCGAACTTGTCGCCCGCGAACCAGTCAATGTTGACGCCGGGCTTGCCAGACTTGTCGGTGCAGTAGTCGGACGCCACGGGGAGCCACTTGTGGATGTAGCACCCTTGGGCAAAGGTGACCTTCTTCTGAGACACCTTGCGGATGCTGTCGAGGGGAATCGTGTTGTAGTAAGGGTTCAGACTGGCACTTCCACCACCGCCGGCGATGGCCCTGTTGGCGTTTGGTCCGATGACAGCGACCTTGGTGGACTTGGGACACAGCGGGAGAATGCCCTCGTCGTTCTTGAGGAGCGTGAGTCCTTCGTGTCCGGCAGCTCGGATGAGTTCCCGCGTCTCTTTTCGATCGTCTTCTCGCTCGGGTTCCTCTGGTGACATGTCGCCCCCCTTGAGCCGCTCTACCAAGGTGAGCATGTTCTCTGCAGCTTGGTCGATATCCTCCATGCTGACAAGGCCTTCGTTGGCTGCGGTGATGAGCTTGTCTAATCGCCACTTTGCTGAATAGGGGAACTCGATATCACATCCGGCCTGGACGGATTCAACAGACGAGTTGATACCACCCCAATCCGAAACCACAGTTCTGAGAGCAAGTCAGTATATCCGATGAAACAAGATAGGGGCAGTTGCCAGTAACCCATCGTAACCCCATTCTCCTCGCAAAATATCCTTGAGCGTATGCTTATTCAAGTCGGCGTGGACACCGTTGATGAGATTATACGAAGACATGACAGCCCAAGGATTCGCCTCCCGAATCGCAATCTCAAACGGACGGAGGTAGAGCTCTCGGAGCGGCCTCTCGGTGATGAGCGAGTCTATCGTAAGCCTATTCGTCTCCTGCTCATTCCCAACGAAATCTGTCACACCCTTAGCGGATTTACATGGTGATTGTCGAGGGGTGTGCTCTGTTTACGCTTGATGGTAGCCGCCACGCCCTTGTCCTGCAGACCCTTGATGTACTGGGCCGCGAGCTTCCCCGTGAGGAGGGGGTCTTCGGAGAAGGACTCAAAGTTGCGGCCGCCGAGGGGATGACGGTGCATGCAGACCGTGGGAGCGAGGAGCATCTCTGCGGATCTCGCTTTTGCCTCGAGGGCCAGGTGCTGGCCGACTTGGTAGAGGAGGTCCTTGTTCCAGGTGGCTGCGAGTGAGATGCCGCATGGGAATAGAGCAGCCTGACATGCTCAGTCATTGACCATGACGTATACTTGGTAACTGACCTTGGTGCCGCCAACAAAGATTCCTCCTCGAGCTCCATTTGGTCCGTCCGTCGTCTTGATAGCCGGGATGCCCTTCTCGGGTATGGCTCTTGTCCGCCAAAAGTCGGCAGCGGTAAGAAGAGAGACCTATAAAGGTCAGAATGCATATCCTGATATAAGTCGGACGTCCTCCAATCATGCCTTTTCCTTCAAGCTTAGTGTCGCCAGCTTCTCCTTTGCGGCGGACCGAGTGTCCCGGAGGTGCTGGCTCTTCTGCGGGGGACTGCAGGGTGGAGAATACTCCGTGTCAGGAGTGGAAGGGGTATTTGACTCATTCATGTCGTCAATGTAAGAGGGCTTAAAATGGGGAGTTTGATGTGTTTTAGAGCTTTGCTCCCCTTGTTCAACTTGAAGGATGCGGATTCAGCCTGGACAAGGCAGCAACCAGTCGTGTGTATTTCTACAGAAATAAGAATACAGCCGAGAAGTAAGAGGTGGGCAACCAACTTATACAGCCGGCAGGCGTCATGAGGGATTCACAGGTCATCCGTTTATTTCGCCGACATGAGGCGAGGCAATTGGCCGAGAATCCCTCAGTAGGAAGGTAAAAGATGGGCAGAAGTGAGGAGCACCTCCAACCATAAAAAAGACAGGGATATGGGTTTGTTTGAAGGTGCTGGAGACAAGAGACTGAGGCTGGACAGGCTGGGGGGGAGTGGGGAAAAAAATGCAACCGCAGCTGAGAGGCGATGCTAGTTGCAGATCGACGGGATAGCAAACGTCCGGTATAGACGGACCGTGAGAGCGGCCGAGCGTCGGGACGATTACGGGAGGTTCGGGGGGTGGTGATGGTGGTGAGCACTTGTCCAAGGAGAGAGGTATAAGCCGAGATGAAGGAGAAGGGGTCTCTTGTATTGTATGCAGAGCAGAGGCAAAGACCTGTGGGCTCATAATGATCAAAAGTTGCGACAAGCAAGAAATGCTAAAAAAGACCATTTGACAAATAAAACTCCCATGTTTGGATGGGCATGCGAGGAGGGGAGAGAGTGCATGCCACGTTGCGCCTTATCGGCGGTCAGCTAAGGAAGGGCACTGCATCTTGTACCGACGAATTGGGAAAACATTTGCTTGGCGTTGGATACCGGAAAATAAGATGATGTTGCTCTGCTTTCGCTTGGATAAAGAAATGCATCAAGCGAGTCAACTCGGCACCGAGAGACTGGGTGAAGCGGCGTCTTTTGGTGTGTGTGTACGACATTACCCTATCAAGATATGAAACCCGCGTAGCAAGGTACCTGGGGGCCGGTTGTCGGGGATGATGATGTGGTAGGTCTAAAAGAAGGTGTACGGCCCTTCGGCCCGGGAATCCCAACCTTTCGAGGTGCCCGACGGAGCCGGGGCAAGCGAGAGCCGGGGCTCCGGGGCTGGGGTGCGTGTGGGGATTGGGTTGGTCCGGGGGTTGATTGAAGAAATGTCGGCATCGCCGGACGGGAATGTCGACATGGCATCAGACGGTTTTTTTGCATTTTGCATTCTTTGGGGAGTTGTTTTGATCTTGTGTAGATGAGTTGAGTTGGGGTTCTGTGTATGGTATCAGTGTCACTGCCAAGATAACCGGGTGATGATATTCAAACAACAGCAACCCGAGCAGAAGGCAACACCTCGAGACCATTGGAAATCCCCCGGATAACCATAATCCCATAGACTCGGCAGTTACCAGAGTTGTAGCACATCCCGAGCGTAGGTAGCAGCAAGAGTGGTCCTATACCTGCTAGCCATTGTATCAACCGAGAGAAAAGAGACAACGTCGGTAGCTCTCTCCCGAGCATGTAACATCCTATACGTGCGGATATATATGTACGTCGGAAGCTCCAGATTGATCGACCTGCACAGAAGAAATGACCCTCGGCATGGATACGACGTCTCCTGCCTGTCCATGTACCGAGTCGACATGGAGTCTCGGCCGAGGCACCTTCAGGGGGCGATACACTCGCATGCCGAGGCTGCAACTGAAGCTTTTCAGCTTAGCAGTCGCAGAGAAGGCACTCACAAGCCCGTCTCTCAAGTCATTATTCATCCAGTCGTCGTGATCCACCTGTCACTGTCAACCATCAGCCCTTAACACTGGCAAACCACCGGCATGGCCTATACCCTTATCATCTAGGAAAACGCAGCCCAGAGTAAAGACGGGCACCGAGAGTGGCCGAACGGTCAAAGTCTTCGTTCTGACGGGGGCCAACACGGGGAAGAGCACCGCCGACGGATGATGCGTGTTGTGTTGGGGCTGCGATCGGGAGGTTGCTGTAGGTGCTTGTCCAGCGCGTACTTTTTTGCATTTTTTGTGGGATTATGGAATTGGAGAATTAATCAAAAATTAATATATGAGAATCCTCTCGTTTTTCTCTTTCACGGGGACCTATTATTTTTCTTGCACCATTGAAGTTGATGATGATAGTTGGGCATGGAGCAAAACATGTTGGACAAGGAGATTGAGAGTCTCGCATGGTGATGGCATGAGATTTCCACTCCGATTACTCATCTCCTGGATCAAACTGATAGAGTAATGCAATATAACAGAACACGATTAAACGATTTAAGTTCAATTTAATCGCCGACCTTGACTCCCGTTGCACAGCCAACTAAGACTACGCTATATTATTGCCGCAAAGGAATGCGGCTAAAAGCGTTTCATAAACATCGGAGAAACAGTAAGAAGCGGCGTATTAAAAATAAGATCCCGGATCTCGGATATTAATAAAACGCCGCAATAAAACACATCAACACCAAAAAAGTCCGGTTTCCCCTGTCGATATCTCAATGATCGGCGGGTCGGCGGCCTTGTTCCCTTTCGTCATCACCTTTCCCCCGAGATCCGCATTTTAGTTCCCGAAGCCTTGGATCGACCCCGGTGCCCCCAAAAAACGTCCATCGAGAAACGGACCAAGGCGGTTATTCTTTCTCCTTTGCATCATCATGCAGATGTTTTGTTTGACGTGGGCTTGTGCCTCTTAGCTAACGGTTTTTGGTGATACACTTGCTCATCTCTCACTCAGCTGGCTTGCCACTTCAACACCACACACAATGCCTCCGTCAGCCAGAAGCCGCTCACCCTCGGTGTACTCTCTTCACGACCTCTCCCCGCGCGTCACACAATCTTCATCGTCGCCATCATCATCCCCGCAGTCACAGCCGGACCAAGAACCGGAGCCGCGTGGGGAAGGGTCCGCCGTCCCGCCGGCCGACGCGGCCAAGACGCCGCTCGCCAGGTTCTGGTCTTCGCAGGTGAGCTGCGAGGTTGACTTTTCAGCCGCGCGTGACCACCTCGGTATGTTTCTCCTCTCTTGTGTAACTGGAGGAATAATTACATGTCCCTCTTCAGCACGTCAACCGTGCGGCTGATGCTCATGTCCCTCGTTTCATGTGGAAGCATCCCCATTCTACAACTTCCCCGTCACAAGACCTTGCTCGGCTATATAACCTGGGCTATATAGAACCCTTATATAGATAGAACCCCCCGTCTGCTAACATTCCATTTAGCCAACGAGCGTACCTTTCTCGGATACCTGCGTACATCCATGATGATGTCCATGGTGGGGACCCTGGTGGCCCAGCTCTTCACAATCAACCACGAGACCAACCACGGCTCCGGCTTTGGCTACTTTGCTGCCGGAAAACCCCTGGCCATGACCTGCTACGCCTTCTCCATGGGGACCATCCTCCTCGGGGCCGTTCGGAGCTGGAGGCATCAGCGTACCATGTTGAGCGGCAAGGCCTTGTCGGGTGGCTTTGAGATTCACTGCCTCGGTATATGTTCTGTTCTTGTGCGTCGAGCTTGTGATTGTTGAAAGGGATAGGACTGACATGACATGTGCTAGCTGCTGTTTGTGTTTTTTGGGTTTCTCCTGGCTATTGATGTGGTCAAGGCGGTATCTCCCCTTCCCAAGCCGACTTGAATCAGCGTTGCACTGTTATACGAGGAACGAAATACGAACCACAGCCTCTTCAGACTCACTCGTGTCTGTGAGTTCTGTTTAATATGGACTGATGTTCAGGTAACTCGAGTATTCATTACGCACAGTAAGTAGAGAGAACAGCAGATATTAACGAAACCCAAAACACAAAGATAACCAACAACCTGCAACCCTCACACCAGGGCTACTTGTCCCTCTTCTTCTTCACATCTCTCTTGGGCTTCCTAACTCTCTTCTCTCCCCAGATCCGTCCCGCCACCGGATCAAGTCGCCTGCCACTCCTGCGTGGCTGTCAGTCTGGGCGTCGTCGCCGTGGGTCAGCAGAGAGTCATCATACCTAAACTGGCTCCGGATACCACCACCGATGCCGTTGGATGCTCCCAGCTCAAGAGCCTCAGATTGAGATATGGCTGAGATGCTTGAGCTAGCCACCCTTGATGGGTCGTCTACTTCGAGGGGCCCGCAAGGGATCATGTCTATCATGACATAGGATGAATCGGTCATTGCTCGGCCAGTCATGGGCTGCAACACCGGAGTGCGAGGCGCCTTGCCATGGTTACGAAGCCTGGCCTCATCACTAGAGGATGGACCGACATCTTCATCATCACTGGCATGTTGCCAACTGGAAGTCCCAAGAGATGAGGCAGCAGGCTCTGAACTCGGCTGCTTAACCTGAGCAGCCGCAACACCACCGACCCTCATCTTCTCATGGCTATCCTCATATCCAAGAAACACATCCATCGGCGCCGTCACCGTGGGCGAGGATGGGAGACTCGGCTCTGAAGGGAGCAGCGGACAACCATCCTCCGGGCTCGCCTCACGGATCGTGGTGGGGGTCTGGAGCTCGTGAGGACGGAAGAGAAGAAGAGGAGGCCTCTTGGAATCAAAGACGCCCTTGTCTCTAGGATGATGAGCCTGAGGGGTGTGTCTGGTGAGGACGGATGTTAGCATTCAGCTTGACAGCGCTGGGTCAGGGACGGTACCTCTCTGCAGGGACAGGGCCTTCTTCAAGGCTGATGCTGCTATCCCGTCTAGCCATCTTCCCAGACCGAGGAGGCGACGGACGAGAGCCATCAATACCACAAAGAGGGTCCATGCTTGGTGGCGAAAGCTGGGGGAGGGGATATTGCTTGTTCTCGAAAAGAAAGAAAGGCGACAGGACACACAGGGCTAGTTATAGGAACCTACCTTCCAAACCTGGGACCCCCCAGATCCCAAAAGCCACGACACGCCAGGTTACCGACAGAGAGGAACCGGGGCCTCCCTAAGAGAATCCTCCCGTCCGCGACAGGCCCGAGCATCTGGGTCGCGGAGCGGCTTCGGGCTGCGAACCATATTCCCGTCCACCCCTCCCCTGTTCCGTCCTCTCTTTCCTCCAGAAGGCAACCAGACCAATGCAGAAGAGACCCAGTATCATGGGTTAACC
Organism: Fusarium protoensiforme; assembly: GCA_011320165.1. Taxonomy (NCBI): domain Eukaryota; kingdom Fungi; phylum Ascomycota; class Sordariomycetes; order Hypocreales; family Nectriaceae; genus Fusarium; species Fusarium protoensiforme. Next base: position 20,846 of record JAANQP010000894.1, read on the forward strand.
TAACCCCCCTCAGCGTCCGTCGTGTCGGAAGTGACCCGGGTTGCCCGTTGTGGGGGGGGAGAGTTGACGGGCGGGATGGCTTCGCCTGGTGGTTCGCCAACCCAGTCCGCCGGGTCGTGCCTATGGCGGGTGATCTGCAGGAAGCGAGAGACATGGACGAGAAAGAAAAAGCCATTTTGAACGCGAATCAGAGACAAAGAGGCTTTTGAATTGATGACAGGCAAACTGCAAGGAGGAAAAAGAAGAAAAGTCCTAGCCGAGAAAGCGAAATCTCCCATCTCTCTCAACCCTCGAGAAACTCAAATCCCATGAGAACCATGTCAGTTCTCCCCTTACACACACATCAGACCCAAGCCAGTGGGCGGGGACACACTCGGCCGACCATCCTGCCGGTAAAAGGGGTGGTGTGTGTGTGTGTGTGTGTGTGTGTGTGCTGCAATACCCGATGGCCTGGTAAGGCGCATCTCATCTTACCCACGTCGGCGGTAAGAGGCTGGCAAGATCGTCTCTCTCGTCACCGCTCGTTTCGTGCAGGACAAAAGAACCCTGTTGGAATCAGCTGTTTTGCAGCCGAGTTTTTTCTTTCCTTGCTTTTTCTTCTTCTTCTTCTTCTTTCCTCGTTATCTGCCTCATGGCATGCGTGGGTGGCCCATTGTCTCGGCTTCGCGCTGCAATTTTCCTTCCTGGTGAGGATAATGGTTACCGGCAGTTGGTTCTGGTGTCCGTCTCGGTTAAGGCTGCGCAAGGAGGGTGTCAGAGTTGCAAGGCAAACAGGTATTGGCATTACGTCTTTTCTTACAGAAGCAGCAACGAGATGATCACTTCCAATTGAGCTCCCAACAATGAACCGACATTCCAACAAGGAACCTGCAAAGATGTAACAAGCCCCCCGAGAACTGACCAACGAGTACCTACAAAGCTGTAACGAGAGCCCTACAATCTCCCTCAATTGACCAACAAATGGCCGACAAGTATCCAACAATTGACCTACAAGGAACCTACAAAGATGTAACAAGCACCCAACAAATAACCAACAAGTGACCTCCAACCTGCAATCTCCTTCAATTGACCTCTCATCACTCCTTTTCCATACATACAAACTTCTCCCAACCCCTCCCCCTCTTTGATCAAATCCCTGTCAAAAAGTGGCAGGCCTCAAAAAAAAAATCTCATGCACCCCCTGTTCATGCCTATCAAGCCACCCGTCCCCCGTTGTCGGGTCCGTTCCCCCCTCTTTGACGTGGGAGGAGTCTTGAGTCAGGTTCGTCTTTGTGCACGGCCGGGGTTGAGTCGGTGCACACTGCGTATTTGTTTATGCATTGTTTCTTTTGCATAGCACTAACAGCCCGATGTCTATCGGACAAGGCACAAGAGCATAAGCATGGGACATGCATAGGCAGGTACATGTACACACACGAGCTGAAGGAAAGTTAAGAAGTGTGGGGGGAGAGACGTGGTCTCGATGTTCTTGGGAGAGGACAACAGCTGAAACGGATGACGATCAAGAGACGAACAAGTTGTAATGCTTCAATCAATAGTTTATAGATCGACATTGCCTACATTGTTGCCAATACTCTTCTACTGGATCCTATTGGATTGCCCTCACACCTCTCATCTGGCTGCCCGAGCTACACGCACCTCTCACAAGACTCACTCACATATCATATCTACCAAGAGCCATCGTTCAGTAATCTAATAATGTTTTCTTCTTCAGGATAACTCATTCAAGTAACCCGATGCCCAGTCCCTCAGCACAAAGCAATACTGCGCATCAAATAACCCAAACCGTCCTTCCGGACAAGACACAACACTCTAAAGGAGAATAACGTGAACTCAATTTCTCGTCTATAGCATATTCGCTGCCACACAAATCCCGTCGTATGAAAAACGGTCCAAAACCCAACCGCTCAATGCAAACGCCTAGCAAAATGCCCTAGTATCCATACTTCTGTTGAGAGCAAAAACAAGATATACATCCCTTGTTGAAGGTTGGAAAGGAAAAAACGCCCAGTGATGCCAGCAACCCATATAATCACAACTCTGTTTTCATGTTTCTGACCCAGCTGGTAGATTCATCTCATCTACAGCTCGTCTCGATCAATGTTGGGAAGCTGAAACTTCCACCATCGAGGTCCGACGGGAAGACCGACCCAGACACGGTAAAGACGGTGGAATTCATAGGTAATGACGTTCCAACTGCCAAATGTCAGTATCCATCCCATGATAGAGTTGAAGGGCCAAAACTTACAGTGCCTTGGGAGTGCGCATCCAACCCGAAATAACTACCTTCATGGCAGCACGGACGTGCGCAAGCTCATAAACAAAGTGGCTCTTGAGTGAGTCGTCCGCGGGCCCTCTTTGCCGTAGCTTAATAAACTCCTGCATAGCGTCATCCATCTGCTCGTTCGTCTCAGCCTCGGCCTCAACCTTGGCCTTGACCGCATCTTCCTCCAGCATCCTGTCGAGCTCATCCTCACCCGTAGTCTTGGCCTCCAGAAGATTGCGGAACTCGTTGACGGCGTTGACAGAGCTGCTGATGCGTGCATACGTGTTGAACAGAGCCACAAGCTCGGTGCGCTTGAGGACGGGGATATCTTTGCTGTTGTTGTCAAACTCGAACAGGACCTTGAGGGCAGTGCCATAGCCGGCAGCCTGGAGCTTGCCCCAGAGACGGCACTTGTCGCAGCCAACACAGTCCATCAGGCGGCTCACGTTGCGGAAGCGGTTGCGGAAGTCCTCCTTCAGAGAAGGCCCCTCGCCGTTGACAAACATGAGGGTCTCGTCAAAGATTTGGGGCACACTGGCTGCTCGCTGGGTAACCTCGAGAACCTTGGCACGGGTGGCAGCGTCTCCCGAGGGGTCGCCGGTGCAGAAGGTGTAGTCGTCGGTCTGAAGGTAGGGACCGATCTTGGCAATGGCGCGGGTCATGAGCGCATAGTTGAAGTAGATGTTGCCAATGCGATCGGGGAACTTGTGCAGACGGTGTTCGTAGCAGGCGGCGTTGGGGTGCCAGTCGCCTGTGGTCTGGTTCAAGAAGTTGTAGCACAGGTGGGCGCTGATGCTGGCGTGCATTCCCGACATGACGCGGTAAAAGACACGCTTCTCGAGGCACTCGTCGTCGACCTCAAAGCCGGTGTTGGCGACGAAGGGAGTGTTGGGGTTCTGCTGGCGCCTCTCCTCGAGCTGAGCCTGGCGTCCAGCGGCATCGAGAATATGCTTGAAGTCCTGGGCGGCCGGGCCCGGCTTCCACTGGGAGGTGCCGAGATCGGCAGACTTGGGGAACGAGCTCTTCTGGAAGCAGTTCTCACGGTAGACGGCATTCCAGACCTGCGCGGCGCCGGCGCCAGCGTATCCTGTGAATCGCTCGGGGTTTCGGACCAGGCTCACGTAGTCGCCCTTGGAGCTTGCGCTCTCGTCCTCGGGGACGCAAAAGTCTCGCTCGTCGCATTCGTCATCGTATTCGAAAACGCAGCTCTCACCGACTTCCTCGCCAAGTTTGCCCTGGAGAGGTCGCTCGGGGTGCCGGTGATGGGCCTTCTTGCCGGGGTGCTTGGCGCGAGGACCCTCGAGCTTGCCCAGGGCGTGGGCGCGCCATACCTCGGGGATGTCCTCCTCGTTGTCAAGGGTCTCGACGGCGCATCCAATGTTTCCGCACATTCCATTTTCGTCGTTCCAAAAGGGACACTTCTTGTGAAAGAGGTTTACTCGGTAGTGGGAGAAGAAGTCGGTGTTGTGGGTGAGGTCGTCGACGGCGGGTTTGACTCCGGCATTGAGCTTGTCGAGGGTCGCAAACGAGGCGCAGGCATCGCCAACGATAGATTTGGGCGAGATCTGTCAGGGAACAGTGTTAGCAAACTCAGGACAAAAGGGTAGACTTTGCGCGGGTGCTAGGTGGCAAGCAATGACTTACATGGCAGTCGTCCGAGGAACTCTCGCAAGAGCCTGGAGCGCCCCAAAGGGCAAACACAGAAAGGTAGAATAACCTGCTTGCAGACTTCATGACTGCTCAGCGACGGGCGAATTCAGAGTTTCGAGTCGATGCAGGCTGCGGAAGCGACAGGCGCGGGAACGAAGCGACGGGCCGACGTGCAGCAGGCAGTTGGTTAACCGCAAACGTCAAAGAAAAGATGGCGTATATGGTTCGCGAGGAGAGATTCCGAGTCGCCAGCGAGTGAAGGCGACGAAAAAAAGAAACAAGACCGTCGTTTTGTCTATAAAGTGCTTTGTTGTAAGAGAGAGGAAGAAGAAGCGACGTATGAAGTAAGGCAAGTGAAGTGGGTTGACAGGACCCCCGGCGGCGTCGGCGGGCAGCGATGGACACCTTTCCTATTCTGTACAAGCGCCGTTGAGTCTCGAACGGTCAAATGTACCTTTAATTCTAGTAGAAGTCTCGAACAAACAAGAGATGGGTGAAGAATAAGATACTGGTATTGGTATGCTGGAAGGAATAAGTACAAGTTATAGGACGAGCTATAAAGAGGCATCAAGCCACGTACGGAATATCCCAAAAAAGATGCCACGCTGGCTGTTGTTGATCTGCTTCCCTCCGAGATCCGTTCCCGGACGAATTTGAGGCGAAGCCGCAATTCGTGCGTCGCGGCCCCCGACGCTCCGTCCGTCAGCCTCGTCCTCCAATTGACACGATGCAAGCACTCAAGGAAGATATTAAAAGAGTGTTATTTACATCCTAGAAAGGGAGTCAATAAGACATTTCAACTTTGAAATAACCACAAAGAAACATGTCAAACCAAAGCCCGTCTTCTTTGTCTGTGCAAGTCTGGATATGCATCTACTCTTCAGCTGCAATCTGTCCACAGCACACAGAGTGGCAATTACAAAGCAACCATTGATTTACAAGCAACCCGTCGCCCAAATCCCCTCTGCACTCGGAGAGTTTTGACGTAAAATCAGGCCATCATCCAGGCACCGCAGACAATCAGCCCAGCAGTAACTGTGTCTTGTCACAGCAGGGGTTGGTAGTGATTCACAGCATAGAACCGAGAAACCTTATGTGGCACCTTTACCTATTCGTAGGGAGCATCAGGGGAATTGCTCCGTATGTTACGAATAGTTCATCCTTCGTGTTTAGACTTTTTTATACAAAACCACTGCCCTTTAGCATGTGAATTGCTATTTTCAGATGGAATGCTCGTCACTCTTCACCAGAACCTTTCCTCATGTCCCCCCTCCATCCCCCGGAATGCTCCATCCAACCACCACTCCCAAATGACATGTCCGTCCAGTGTTTCCTCTTCCCTCGCCATGGATCTGAGTCAGCAGTCTCAGAGTCGACAGATGTGGCACCCATGGACCTGGAACCAGCCACAACTTGGATAGCTTCCCCCCCATGGCTCAAAGCCACACACCTTTTTGTTCCTGGTTCTCGACTTTTGACGTGGTGTGATCTTGAAGCATTCAAGTGGATCTTTTTCTCCAGGGACGCAGGCACAGCTCATTAGGGGTAAGGATCTTTCTTGTGCCTAATCTATGAGCTTATCTGGGCCCAAGTTGTAGACCTACACAGTCGCAATTCGTCAAGCTTCTTGTGCTATCAATACAACACTCATTATAGATGCTCGCACACGTCTCTGCCTCATCCCAACTACGCAGTATGCGATCCTACATCCAGCCATCCCTCCAAATCATATCCCGGTCTCGCTTCCATGTTACCTATGTAACTCCGGAACCTTTCCGCCCACTCGAGGCCAATCCTTCTCTCCTCGCGCCTGTACACCATGTCACCAATGGATACCTCCCAACTCCACTCCCCAAGGGGAGTCGGCTGTAAGCCGCATGCCTGCCTGCTTCCTTCGCCTGGCCCATTCAAGATATAACCATGACTGCTTGGCCCCAAATCAGAGACGATAGAAAGGATGATTAGAAAACCAGTAAACACTCTCTTGAAACCCATACAAACGCCAATCGCGTTTCCGGACCGTTCCAGATCCAATTCCGTATTAGACTGTACCCATGTCTCGTTGCCGTTACGTTACGGCGGAGCGGATCCAACTCGCGACTCCATCAGCAATGATCCCCGCTCTGCCATGCCAACCAAACAACCAACTCGTGGTCCATGCGTCATACACACAGGCACGCCAGCCCGAGGGACTGGAACTGGGACTGGTTGGGGAGCCGCTCGTTGAATCTCGATGAACGGTGCAGTGTTAGGACGGCATTGATCATCAAGGCCAGGGTGACCATCGAGCACTGAATGGGACGTTGCGCGCGTATTGAACCAACAAAGTCTCTTTTTGCTTCTCTTCTTATATCTTAACGTGTAGACCGTGAAATCGTGAGACGACGTCGGAATCTCGGTCCGAGCTCTGCGTTTGGCGCCGACCGAAGGCGCTGTAAAGTAGATATGTATGATAGGTAATTGAAGGGGAAATCTGAGTCGTGTGGAGATGGGCTGATTACTGAGGTGGTTGGAAGTTGAGTTCTCGCCTGGTGAGCACATGTTAGTCACCAAGAGGCATGTACGCGGGGGGCCTCAGAGCTCAATAGACTCGGCTCAGCAACTTACTTGAACAAGAGGATGTGTGGCTCTGGCTCATGAACTTCGTAATGCTCCCATCCTAGACTCTGCAGATGCTCGTCAGTCTCGCAGTTCTCTCCACCATGTCCGCATCATTCTCCGATCGAAGCGCGGGGATTGCGAGGGCGCGGGTGCCATACCTGAGTGATGCCAAGAGCTCGCCATTCCTCCTCCCACAAGAGCTTGAGGGTGCCCTTGGCGGTGTCGTGGTAATCCTTGGGGATGGCCTTGAGCATAGCTTTGGGAAGCTGGACATGGCGGTATTCGAATTCACTATCCGAGTATCGGGCCGAGTAGTGGATGGAATCGATGTACTCTTCTAATCGTGCACGCTCCGAGTCTGAAAGAGGCCGGGGCGACTTATTCCGGCGAGAGGTGTCAATGTCCATGGGCATTTTGGCGAGATGTTGTTGTTGTTGTTGGTAAGGCGGGGGGGATAGCTCGAGGTTTCGAGAATGCGGGGAGGGGGGCTTCTGGAGCTCGGTTGATCGATCGGTGAAGGCGGGTCAAACCAAGGTTCGTTTGGACGGAACGACTCCCAATGCTCCGTGTGCTTGTCGATGGGGGTGTTATCCCTCGTTGCTTTTGTATTTCGCTCCGACTTCGTGGGACGAGACGGAGAGGAAGGCTGGGGCTTTTTGAGAAGCTTGTATAAAAGTCACGCGAGATCGGCAGTTGGTCTCTCGCAGCACGAGGCTGGGTTTTTTTCTCCTCAAGGCGGTCAAAGGACCTTCCCGGGGTAGGACTTGGACGGGGACGAGGGTTGTTTCTTGGGCCGGGTCGCTCTCGGTCGCGAAACCGGCGTGAACAGGGAGCTCGTCGGTGGAGAGCTTGTGCACGCGCGCTTGGGGGGGCACGACGAGAACGAATATAACGAGAGCCGATCGAAAAGCGTGAAAGCCGTGAGAAAAAAAGCAGCAGCAGTAGTCGAATGGTGACGAACAAGCGGGATGCGATGGTGGGTGTAAAAAGAGAAGAACAGTGCGGAAGAGGGAGAGAGCAAGGGGGGAAGGAGAAGAGTCGAGGAGGGAGAAAAATAATGGAGGATTTTGGTGTTGATGATGTTGCGGCGGGTTTTTGGAGCGAGTGATGGAAAATGGCAGTAACGGCGCGGCGCGGGTCGATAGGTAGGTACCTTCCGTGAGCGGGGGTGGCCAGTCAGTGTGTGCGGTGCTTGTGCGTGTGCGTGTGCGTGCCCATGTGTGTGTGGAAAGATGGAGAAGAAAAGTAAACAAATGGGCGCCATAGTAATTTCCATCCATCGCACACCTATCATACATACACCCAACCCACTTTCCCAGCCATTCATTCAACATTTTCCCCCTCCTACAGGGTGCAGAATTGTAAACAGAGTGCCTTTTGGGGTAGTCCGTAGAGCCACAATACCCTTGCCTCGCCACCTTGTTTTTCTCTGTTTGGCTTAATGACGAAAGCCACAGCCCATATTGGATGCCCAAGCATAGCCTCCACAGTGTCTTACTTTGACCACGATGCTCTTCCTGTCTTCTTTGCCGTTGCTCATAGAAGACTGTGGAAGTTGGAAAAATAGAAATAAAAACATCCCATGTCACTTCTCAGCTGTCACCCTCTCTAGGCGCGACAATGATCGACAGTTTCTGCGTCGGCGGTTGGGTGAGCAAGAGTGCAGAAGCCCAACAACGGTTGAGCTGCTTCTTCTGTCGACAGGGATCCGGGGACTAGACGGCCGTTGGAACTTTTCTGGTCTCTTTTGGTTTCGGCCGGTGCATGTGGTGCGGAAAATAATAGATACACCTAAAAGGACTGAGGTTTAAACCGCTAAAGATGCGATAAATTTAAGAAAGAAATATTAATAAATATTTAGCTAATGAATAGGTTATTAATTATCTAATTTACATAGTTTACTTAGAAAAATAATCTTCTTTTAGTCTAAGAAAAGTTCAAGAAGTTGCTCTTCGTGAGGTAAGGGAGAGAGCTTCGTAGGTCCGTGCTCGTGGGGTGTGTTGAATGTCTTGAAAGTCGTGAAGCTATACCAAGTCCAACGTCTGATTACAACTCTTAGCGAAGCAAGCCTGTAATCAGACAGACGCCGGGGTCTCCCATCTTGCATCCGTCCATTCTTCCGTCATTCCTTTTTTTTTCTCCCCTCAATCTGGATATCACCGTGATGACACAGGACAGGTCGCTGAAACCCCAGCACGTGGCGCCCACATCGTCATATCTCAAAATCTCTCCCCTGTCGGCATCCCGTCAGTGATAACTTCACCAAAATGCAGAACCCAACATCGGTAATGCACACAGCCAGGGCTTTTGCATCTCACACTCCCATCTTTCCGACTCCATCCCGCACAGAAGCACACATCACGTCATGAACTGGAAATGATGTCACCGTCTTCATTTCAGCCTGCAAGCCCTCGGGCAAGGATCCTCCTCGTTCGATTTGCCCTTTCTTTTTTGTCTGGCCCTGTTTTTTCTTTTTCAGCCCCCAAAAGCTGAACTGAACCCACCAGCATCTGCCTGACTGTGCTTGGCTTCTTGCGGCGCTGCCCGGTCCCCTCATGATAACCCACAGAAACCCGAATTGCATTTCTGTCAACTGATGCATCTCTGCTTTTTTTGTTCCGAATGAACTCGGTCAACTCCGCCAGTTCCCCCCTGCACCCCTTCCAGTCCTCCCTCGGTAGCCTGTGGCAACCCGGGAAACCAGGGTCCCCGTCTTCTTCTCGAACGATAACCGAAGCTCTCCATCCCGAGACAAACCCACTGAGTCCCCCGATGGTCGTCGGTCATCCACGGGCTTGGTAGGCTCACGTACCACTCGGCCGGCTGGAATGAAATTATGGACCCTGCGTAGCGAATTCAACATTGACCTCGTTCCTTGCTGGGCCCGGGAGGTTGTGAAGCTGCCTAGTCCTAGCAGGCTTCATTGGGGTAAACGCATGTCAATCCGAGCCGAGGTGACGACATGTATGAGCTCGGAGACTTCCAGAGACCGTGCATGACGGGGGCTGCCCTGAATCACTCATGGCCGAATGAAATGAGTTGATATTCGTCATCGTCGTAACTATAGGAATGGGACAGAGCCCAACGGTGGAGCGGTACCTCGTCCGGCCTCCTTCAACGCAATGTGGTTGACAACGTTTCCAATCTTGGCCTTGATGCCTGTGACGTTAATCTCACAGTCCCGGATGTCAGCAAACTTGCTCCGCTTGAACAACTTGAGCGTCTCAAGAGATAATTCGTCCCCGGGAAGATGAAATGTCCATCCAATGGATATGTGAAAGGCAGTGCCCACGGCGTCTCTCGTATCTGGGCTGTTTGTATTGCGCTGATACAGAGTCGGCTGGTCAAACTGGGTCGCGACGGTGTTGCTCCTTGCGAGGAGAGCCGTGAGCTCTGGGTTCGGGGTTCGTACAGCCTCTTCGCTGTCAGATCCTGCCTTACTCTCGCCACTGGCAACGCGAAGAATGAGAAATGTGCGATTCGAGTCGGGTGACCTATACCAGGCAAGTCCTCGAGGCCTAACGATGAATGGTGCAATGCCGCTGCTGGTCAAGGTTTGCGTAATCCTTTCCAGAAACTCGTCCTTGTTGCCCGTACTGAGAGACAATGGACGCGACAGGCTGATATGCAGTGGCAGAGGAGATCCCAGGTCGCTAGTCAAAAAGTTAAAGAGCTCAATCTCGCCCAATGCCTGCTTCTCAATGTCGGCCAGCAGTTCCGTCAAGAGGGCATGCTGTGGAGTGGAAGGATGCCCTAGGCGATATCAATTATGCACACGATAGCCTAAAAACCTCGACACTTACACTCGACGTAGAGATGACTCGGCCAGTTTCCAACCACATGAGGAACTTGACGCTTCCGTCCATGATGGAGGCTTGGGTCATCCACAACACTCTGGCGAACGGTAGAAGCATATAGGTCGTGGAAGGTGTCGGGCAACGGGGGCATGGATGAAGCTTCGGCATCCTTGACTTGAGGCCGAGCGCCGGCATCGGCAGTTGAATTGCTCCGAGCCCTATCGGTGGTGTCGGACATTCGGGGGGAGTGGGCCGCCGTGCCATCAGCACCCTTCCGGCGTTTGATGCGGCGAGAGTCGGGGCCGGAGTCCTCGTCGGCAGAGTCTGAGGAAGAATAGTCAACAAGAGCCATAGCGATGGCTCGTGATTGGTACCGTCGCGCCGGCTGTCGGTGTCAATAGATGAACGCGTACTCCTCGTATTGATTCTAGAGCCTGCCTAGGCGCAGAACTACCGATACCGAGGCTGAAGGAAAATGATTCCTGTGTTTGCGCGGTCTGAGGAGTCTGGAAGCAACTGGCTGAACCTAGGCAAACAGGAAGTGTGGGGCGGTGAGAAAGGTTAGCAACGAGCGATCCTTTGAAGCATCCATTCTTCCAGAACAAGACTTGGGAATCATTGCCCACCCAAGTCAATGAATGATTCTGGAAACTGAAACTGGAAGCTGCTGAAAGCTGGACAAGACGGTTTCTGTCGCTCCCGGCAAGAAAAGAAGGGTTTTCGAACACGTAGAGCATTGCTGCAGTGGTAGCATAGATCTTATCGACATGCATCGACGATCCAACATTCGTCGCAGGGTAGCATTCACGCATATTGCTGGTCAATTGCGTTGTCAAGACCTCACTAAGCATGGGTTTATTTCCCAACAAGATGCAGAATTACAGCAGGCAGCTTAACTGCTTTATGCCGCGAGGCATGACTTGTCCCTGAGTCCCTGCATTCACCAGACAGACTCTAAACAAGCCAGCAAGGCAGGGCAGCAATATGATACTACTGCAAAGTGCTTGCATCGGCGGTGTGTGACTTGACTTTCGTGTCCGTGTCTTGGTCTGGGTCGGTCGGGTCATGGCCTGAGTGTCAGTGTCAGTGTCCGGGTCCCCCGGCCCCCCGAGCTAAGCCTTGGACGCCCGGGGCACCACCGTCATTGGAGTAGCAGGGCCTGGGCCCGTTGAGCGGCCGGCCTAAGAGGTCCCTTCCAGCAGTAGCGGGCAGCAGGCGAGTTCCTTTGGGGACAAGGGTTCATTCCCATGGAAGTGCTATTTTTTGCGATATCAGGTGACAGCTTAACCGATGGGCTTCGTTTCCTTGCAACGTCGGCCTGTGACCTGTGATGAGTCGATTCAAAGTTATCCGGTTTACAAACTTTGGACGACTTTTTTTTTTTTAGGGACGCGCGTTGAGGGTCTAGTTAGTTCGTGTAGCTGACGTCGTTCTCAACCGTTTGATCCGGGCAGTGCCGCGATCCGAAAGACAAAAAAGGAGGGCGAGCGATCGTCCCAGGACATCCGAAGCAGAGCAGTGAAGAAAGATGGATGGATGGGATGGGCGACATGGGGGTCGATGGTGAGTGTGCAAGGGGCACTCGCACTCTCTCCAGTAGTGAGCTCTGCCCCTCCCCCTCCCTCATGGAATGTCTTGAAGACAATGGATGAAATTGGCACCAGACGGGACGGACTGATTAGGCGGTGCCTGGGGGCGTCGATGGCGTTGAGCCAGAGCCGGAAGAAGCTTGCCAAGTGTGGACGGCACGAACAAGGTTGACGGGTAAAGGTTGCAGAGGAAGCTCGAATTGAGTCACGAGGAGCTTCAGCTTGACCCCGCTGATGGGCGCGATGGGGGGGTCCCTGAGGTGGTAGTGGACGCATGATGGACGACGAAAGGAGGGGACGGGGGACGAGACCACGCCGAGATCTCCTCGCCTCGTACCTGCCGCCGCACCTTACTTAGAGCTTCTTTTTTCTTCTCTATTGTGCTCTGCCTGTTTTAAAAAGGGACCTGCATCTCCTCCATCCCGTTTGCTCCGTTCTCTTCATCCTGTCTCTTACACCCCGAGAGTGCCAATACCCTAGACTGCATCGTCTCATTCGCCGACCGATACGAGATCCCAAGACTCGACGACGTTGCTTTACCGCTGTCGTAAACTTAAAAAGGCCCCTTGGCCCATCATTCACTCAACCCTCAGGCGTCTGTTCAATTCAACTCTTTCAACTGATCTGATCACGACTACGACCTGCCAGCGACTTGACTTGCCGAGCACACGACACACCCATCAAACACACACCGAAGCGAATATTGATCTCGTCTCTTGTTCAAACATCAGATTCTTCTGTCGTCACTATGGAAGAACCTAGAGATAAGCAGTGGGTGAGTTTGACAGCCCTTTGCGCAATACGACCCAGTCTTTTTTCCCCGTTCCTTGCTTGGTCTTCCTTCGTCAAGTGTTCCGTGCGCTTCTCTGCCCAACGTCATCTCACCAGGCCCAATCGAGAGCAAACGTCAGGGACCCAGCAGGACCCTTTCTGATTGTCTCTGTTGCGTCAATGCCGATCCCCGTCCTTCCGGGATCCGTTGTCTTGATGCTGCCTCTTGGTCTACGCCAGCGCAACAGCCAAGAAGGTAGTGGCAGTACATGATGAATCAGCCCCATCCACGCAAGCTGGATGACGTTTCTAATGAACCATGCTCGCCCGGCCCTGCATCAATCGCATGTTTCTTTGTATATATACTCTATTCTAACAATTATTCATAGGCGAAAGCTTACATTCTCGATCCTTTGACTGCTCCTGAACCGAATCAAGAAACTGGCATTGGAGCATCTCACAACCTTTCAGCGCAATTACGCAACATATCTCTTTCAAGCTCAAGCCCAAGCCCGAGCCAAGACCGCAAGCACAAGCATTCATCATCTCATAGCCATCGACACCGGAGCTATCCGACTCCTCCCACTTCAGCCAGCCCAACTCGTTCCGACTTTCATCCCTCGAACCCCTTCTCGGATTCCGCGGCTGCCCGACGAGCTCCCTCATCATCCAAGTCGCTGTCTCCTCCAAACTCACCCCCAGCCGACTCTCGCCGTTATCCACCCAATTCTGCAGTCACCCGTTCGTCTAGCGCCCGGGTTCCCCAGCAATCAAGCCTTCGACCTCCGCCTACACACCACCGTAGCTTCAGCACCGGCAATTGTGACATCTCACGCAAGCCCTCGCTGAACCAGCGATTCCCAGGCGATATGTCTCACAGACCACTCGAGATCCTCAGGAAGGAGGCCCGCGCAGCTGATCGCGCTCCCCATTTGCGACGAAAGCAACTGCCCGTCACCGACACCATTGATGCTCTCGACACCATCGGCGGGACATACCATCACGGTGGTCCTTACGACGCCACTCTTGCCAGCCGCAACCGAAACAAGCTCTACTCGCCCGTTGCCGCCGTCCAGGACTCTAACAACGAGGCTATTCGTGCCACCCCTAGAGAGTACCTGGAGGACTCTCTCAGACGGCATGTTCCTCTTCATGGGACTGCTATAATACCCAGTGGTGAACAAGATTTCCGTGGCGACAAGATTGAGTATGAAGAAGGCGCCGATCTCATGAGAGAATCTGATGCGGTTGGCGGCGCATACAAGCGCTGGGATGGTATTGTATGTGCCCTTGTTGATGTACCCTCTTTCTCTGAGCTACCTACTAACGGAGGCAGAAATACCATCCTGATGATCTCAAGGGAAAGGGTGAACCTTCCTACACCTACGAAAAAGACCTGAAGGAAAAGAAGCGTCTACGCCGTGGGGAACCAGTCGAGTACGAATTGTCATCAAGCATGAAAGGTAGCAAGCGCCCTCCATTCAGCCACCACCGAAGCTACAGCGAGAATCCACGATCTGCACCTTCTCATGATGGCGCTTCTGATGGAAACGGGCTTCGCCGCAACAACTCAACAGGCCGACATCGCCTGAGTGATGGTCTTCGACGACGCTTTGGTAGTATGAGGCGCAAGAGGACCGAGGAGGTTCGATAAGCGTCTTTGCAGTCTCTGGACGCTGTACTTCCTTATCTTTCTGTTTGACTTTTGGCGTTATCCTACCGGCGATTGATGATAAGGAGAGAATTCTTGTTGGGACTATGACGTGTATACAATGGCGAGATGTTACCGATGACGACACGGGCGCGATTAGGATTTTGTTGTTTACTGGGCAGCGTCTGTCCTTGGCAGTGGCAGAGATATCTTTGAAAAAAAAAAAGCGACGAGTATGGTTACTTTTGTGTGTGCTACAAGCTGGTAGAGTTATGAATTATATCCAATACGGCCAGGTTGTGTCTTGTGCATCATGTTGGAGACCAGAGAAAGCTTTTAGAATGTATTGCTCTACCTGTGCCCAACTGTTTATGAGGCAACTAAACAATGGATGGCAGCCATGTAGCTGCACAAACTATATATCCGATACACGACCTCATCCCATAACAATACACCTCCTTAGAAATACGCCAGACCACTCCACCCAAGCACTCCCTCAAGCTCATCCCTCAGCTCCGAAACACCATCATACCCGCCCTTGCCAGCAATCTCTGCCCTCTTTGCAGCGCCCAGCTCAGCCCACCTCGCCAGAACAGCACCGTCGACGACGGCCCGTCCTGCAGCAGCTTCGACGCCCACGGGCCGCGTACCACCGGGCAGACGGTAGCCCTTTGCGTTGAGACCTCCGTAGGGTGTCAGAGCGGGGAGGAGCTGGTTCGTGACGGAGAGGAGGCGGCGGTATGTCGTCTCTGGAAGGGGTACGAGGGTCGAGAGGTGACCTGATTGGGAGGCGAGGAGGAGGACGTGGGAAGGGTCCGAGGGGGAAGGA
>JAANQP010000898.1:0-21326 GCA_011320165.1 Fusarium protoensiforme
GAGGGGGGGGGGGGAGGACATGACACGGTCGATTCGCGAATTGTGTGAGTCCATTGCTCCATTAGTAGCCAGTAGCAAAAAGGCCCGAGTTTGGTTTTATCAGACCAATTTTTGGAAAAAAAGAGGCGGAACCCGGCACCGGACCGGGGGAGGAGAAGCAGATTCAGACTCGTCGACTCAGATTCATTCCATATATAATTTGTATCTTTATTCCCCCAGATTTTCCCCATCTCATGTTGCTTTCTCTCTCTTCTCACTAATTAACCGCCACTGGTTCTGAGAAAAGATGGCAGCAGCAGCACCAACAGACGCTGAAAAGGCCGTCCCGGCTCAGACGACAGTCCCTCCAGAGACCGTCGACCACCACGATGACCACAGCGACACCGAGAGCATCAAGGCGGCGGCCCTCTTCCACAAGGCCCTCCGCATGGGGAGGGTCGAGGAGAAGGGTATCCAGCCCATCCCTGTGGAGGAGCGCACCGTGACGCGCTTCTACAACATCTTTACCGTGTGGTGTTCCATCAACTCGAATATCCTAGGGTGAGTCAAACTTTGCACCGTCTGAAATGGAGAAGGAAAAGAAACTAATATCTGCAGAATCACTTTTGGCATGCTTGGTCCTTTGGTGTATGGCCTGAGTTTGAGGGATTCATCTCTTGTTATCCTCTTCTTTTGCATGTTCTCGACTGTTGCGCCGGCGTATCTCGCCACTCTTGGACCAAAGACGGGAATGAGGCAGATGATCCAGGCGCGATACAGCTTTGGGTGAGACAAATCTTGTTGTTGTACAAACAACTTCATCAACACTTTTACTAACCAGTTCTCAGCCGCTACCTCGTCTCCATCCCTGTTCTACTCAACCTCGCCACCCTCACCGGCTTCATCGTCATCATCTACGTCGTCGGCGGCCAATGCCTCTCGGCCGTCTCAGGCGGCAAGCTATCCCCGGACGTGGGCATCGTCATAATCGGCCTCCTCTCCCTCTTCATCTCCTTCTGCGGCTTCAAGGTCCTGCACTACTACGAGACCTACGCCTTCATCCCCGCCATCATCGCCATCACCATCGCCACGGGGTGTGGAGGCTCCCAGCTCATGAAGCAGGCTGCCCCCGCTGCGGCTCCGACTGCGCCCCAGGTCCTCAGCTTTGGCATGATTGTTGCGAGTTATATGATTCCCTGGGCGGCTATTGCGAGTGATTTGACGACGTATTTTGATCCCAAGGTTCCCTCGTGGAGGGTCTTTACGTACAGCTACTTTGGCCTCCTTACACCTACGGTTCTCCTCATGACTCTGGGTGCTGCAATCGCTGGCGCTCTTCCCAATGTTCCTGAGTGGGAAAAGGCCTACGGCGAGACTCTCGTTGGCGGTGTTCTCGCAGCCATGCTTTCAAGCGCAGGCGGCTTTGGAAAATTCGTCGTCGTCGTCCTCTCCCTCACGCTGCTGGGCAACACAGGAGGAACCATGTACGCCATCACCCTCAACTTCCAGACCCTCATCCCGGGCCTGATCAAGATCCCCCGATACGCCTTCGCCATCGTGGTCACCGTCATCGTGATCCCGACAGCGCTCCGAGCCCAGCGAGACTTTTTCGTCAACCTGGAAAACTTTGTCGCCCTCATCGGATACTGGTCAGCCTCCTTCATCGGCATCGTCACTGTCGAGCACCTCGTCTTCCGTCGCGGCCGCTACGAATCCTACGACCACGCCATCTGGAACGTGGCCTCCCAGCTTCCCCTCGGGGTAGCAGCCCTCGCAGCGGGTGTCATCTGCTACGGCCTCGTGGTGCCGTGTATGGCGCAGGTGTGGTGGACGGGACCCATCGCCAAGACGACGGGTGACATTGGTTTCGAGATTGCATTTGTGCTGAGCTCGTTGTTCTACATCCCCTTTCGATATATCGAGAAGAGGGTCACGGGGAGGTGATGAGTATGACTCCAGGCTTCAACGCCGGAGAGTGAAAGTTGTGTTATGCCTTTATGAGCGACGGCCCATGATAGAGACAGATAGGTAATAGACAAAAGTATCAGACTTGACTGTTGAGCCCCTTTTTGATGCCGATTTTCTGGTGGCCAAGGCAGAGAGTACCAGGGACAACTGCAACCACCACTCAAGTAGTAGGCTTGCGGAGATTCAGTCAATTGAGCCATCCATGGTCGCCAATTTGCTCAATTCTTGAGTAGCATCCAATACCATCAAATAATCAAGTCGGCAGGTTCAATATCCAGGCCTATCATGAATCTACACCGCAAGACAAGTCATCCTCAAGATCCGGTTTCCTACCAGCTCCTTTCTTCTACATATACATTCATGTCCGCTTCTTAACAGTCATCATCATGCCACCCCTAGGCTTCGCCTCCAACCCCAGCTCCTGAAACACGATATCCCCGTACACCGTATCCAAATCCGTGTACGTCGTCTTGGGCTTATCATTAGGCTTCAGCCCAGCACACTCGAATGAGTAATCCCGAACCGTCATGACGAGAATGACCTTGAGCTCGTTGGCAGCCAGGTTCTGACCAAGACACGCCCGAGGACCGCGACCAAACGTCCTAAAGTATGATCGAGGAACCTCTTCCGGTCCGAGCCACCGCTCTGGTCTAAACACAGTCGGATCAGGGAAGAAGCGCGTGTTGTAATGCACATCATGACCCTGCGTTGAGACAGCAACACCGTGATCGACAGGGAGATCACGACCCTTGTACGTAACCTTTGCTCCGGGAGGACCTTCGCGGACGCCGTAGCCCACGGGGAACATTCGAAGCGTCTCCTTGATGACGGCGTCGGTATAGGGGAGCTTCTGGAGGAGCTCGGGCGTTTCGACCATGGTTTGGGTGGATGCTTCTGTGTCGGGGCCGAGTTGCTCGATGTGTTCTTGGAGCATCTTTTCCACGACTTGGGGGGATTTGGAGAGGAGCATGTACATGTACTAGAGAATGTGAGATGGTGGGAGAATAAAAAGGGAGTGGTTTACTCACGCAGAGTGTATCAGTTGTCGTTCCGTGACCTCCAACAAGCAACGCCTTGATACTATCCCATCATTAGCACAGTCACTCGCTTCCATCTTGGTACTCACTTGGTCAACAGCAAGTCCACATCAGCCCTTGAAAGTTTAGCATTCGCCTTGGTCATGCCCTCCTGATCCACATGCTCCCTCAGCATGAGATCCAGAATACTATTCGGATCCTTCCGCGAGGGAACAATCTTTTCATCAACCAGCATCTCAAACCTCTCGTGGATCTTGCCCAGGATGGAAGGGTGCAGTCTTCCGAGGACCTGTCTCCTCCTCCACCACCGCTTGATCTGCTCGACGGGGTTGTAAGCGATGGTGATGTCTGATTGTCCCTCGACGAGGAGGATGAGTTCGCGGAGGTCCTCGAGATCTTGGCTTCCTGTTGTTTGGGCGTGGAGGGGAAAGTTGAAGACGATCCGAGCGATGACATCAAAGATGAGTCTTGCCGATAGATGCTCCATGGAAAACACCTCGCCCGTTTCCGCAAGCTTATCCAGATTCTTCCGGAACTGGACACACTCATCGACGAAAACCCCCGTCAAATGTCGAATATGCGTCCACGAAAAGGCCGGGTTCATAGCACTATGCAACCTCTTCCACAACGCCCCATTCGCACCCCCGATGCTCCCCCTCCCAATCATGGCAGACAAGAAATCCTCGGCCATGGGGTGGTGCGGGAGGATCTTGCGGACGGTGATCTGGTCGAGGAGGTCCGGGTCGGTGACGAGACAGCTCCCGGGGCCGACGGGCCAGAGGTCGACGTAGAAGATGCCATCGAGGTTGTACCGGCGTGCCATTTCCGTAAAGTACATTTGAGGGTGGCAGTTTGGCGGCATGAGGGCCGAGATTTCACCCATGACTTTGAGGTGGCCGAAGAGCCAGCTGTGAGGAGGGCCTGGCTGTCTGGACGTCAGCTTATCTCTGGGGTGTGAGCTTGGGATTAACTCACCAAGTTTCGGTAAAATTGACGCTGTCGATATCCACGGTAGATGACGTTGAGTACCAGAGCTACTGTTAGTGTCCAAGCAGAGACAAAGACAGGTCTCTGCACGGCATACGCCGACAACTGGTTGAGGACATCCATGGTGAGGTCCAACACAGGCAAACCGTCTCTGCACCAGCAGAAACCGATAGATGACGACAAAAACACAAGTAATCAGAGGGGCTCAGACATGCTTATATACACCGTAATCCTCTCCCCTCCTCCCCCTTGGCGGTTAAGCTTGAGCGGCGCCCGTCAGCCCTAGGAGCTGGCAATTGACCAACCAGAGAGGTCCGATTCATCATGACCCATGAAAAGGGAAGGATTGTCAGAGAGAACAAGGAATAATGTGTTTTAAGCGATGCTGACGTTTCTTGTCGCGGGGTTTACCCAAGTTGGTGCCCATTTGGAGGTATTCGCAAGATCAAGGCGGAGCTGGCTCACCCACGCCTGAGGCTTAGACGCAATGACATTCAAGGCTGCGCTTGATTAATTTCTCTATTGCCTCGCGGTGAGGTGAGGGCGTAATTAAAACGCCCACTTTGAAGGCGTGACTTGGACGCGGCTCACATCCGCGTCAGCGACCTCGCCGTTCCTCATCTTCGAATGACACTCTTCACCAGGGCGAAACCATTGGCCACGACTTCTCACTCGTCTCCACTCAAGCTATCAGTCGAATGCTCGCTGATTCATGATATCTCTCGCCCTATCTTTCATCAAATCCTCAATGACCAAGGTAGCTACGAGACCTCCATGTCAGCTAAAGCGCCGTTTTGACTCTCAGGCAGAGACACTCGAGCACAAACGCCGTGACCCTTGACATCTGGTTGAGTCTGGGCAAGAGAGTGTGCCACGGGTAGTCGGCGGCCGAGAGCAAGAGACAACATAGGCACGCCGCGAGGTAATGAGGTCCATTCATAGGAAGAACAATGGTGGTGAATCGTCCGTAATTATATGGCTCACATCCAACACTCATTGAACTCTTGGCTAGTTCTCCTCATTCGCACATCGAGGGCAGCGGTAAGAACAGCGGACAAAGGCAAAGAAGACTCCCCAACCTTCAGGGGATATACATCCCTTACAACGCCATCCGTGCCTGTAAGCAAATTGGAACTGAGAACCGATTTTTTGGAGACGCTTTGCGATCTAAGAAGCTACCACTAGCCCAAGAGCACCGGCTTCCTAGTCCGACGATGGAGGGGTGTTGCATCTCATGTCTCCGCAGTGACGGTTGAGTGTTCTCCCGTCCCGGTACGTCTTGACACAGGAGTTTGGGCTCGCGCAAGGTTGCGTTCTCGTCCCCTCCACCCGGTGACCGCAGTTATAGTAATCCGTGTAGATGATGCACATTTCCTAAATTTTGGTTAGAGACAACAGTTCATCCTATAGGCAGTCATGCTCTATATGTACGGGTTCTCCGAGCTTACGGTGTTCTTGTAAGATGTCGTGAGGTGAGCTGTTTTTCACTGGGGGATGGAAGTCAAACTGGTTGGGAAGGGGTTGAAGGAACAGAGCTGTGGTGGATGACGTGAAGTGTGAGCTTATTTTATATCGAGGTGACAAGTCAGAGAAGTGGGAGGAGATCGGCCTTATATGGTTTTTTCCTCAGGTGCTCCAGGACATGCTATCATCTTTAATTTCCAACGCTCTGCCTGGGCGATTGAGAAGATAACCGCGCGCGAAGTGAAACCAGGGTCGTCCGATCTCGTTTCTCGGCGCAGTAAGCGGCCGCCCCTCTAGAGTGGCATCTAATGTCCATATCGGATCCCCTTTGGGTCTGATCATATGGTCGGCGCCTACGGACTGTAATCGTTTCTAACTAGGCAAATGAAACAAACTGATAGGTCGATGACAGAGGACAGCGAAACTTCAGGTATGAGGTCATGTGCTGGGACAGAGGCCTTGCATCTGGCGTGTGATTGGTTGCCTGGGTTTCTGACTAAGAACGCCCGTCGCTTCAAAAGTTCAACATCACCACTTGCTTCGCCATCTGGCAGTCCCAGGTCGTCTCTTAGAATCACTCCCGGTGGTTGGATTCTACCCGTCATCAATGGCTCTCCCACTGCATATCCCGGATTGCATTCGCACTCCCGGTCATCATTTGCACCCACCGCCATTAGACAAGCCAGTGAGGATTCAGATCGAAGGCCCGTTGGTATCAATCCAGAAACTTCTTCCTGAGGTACCATGGCAGGTTGATGTCTGTGAACCAATATTTCCCCAGCCGGCTGGCACGGAGCTCGCAAAGCTGGCGTACCGGGCTATATACGGACAGGACGTCAATACTCATGTCGAGAATGATATGGTCGTGCGGGATGAGTACCTAGGCTGGGTAGACCAGAAGAAGTGAGAGCGCGCTTGGCCATTACGAGTTTCTAGTCTCTATTGAAGCTGCTGACGATTGTTCGGGCGCCTGCTAGTGAAATCGACTATTACGGCGTGACATTTGATCATCTCGTTCCCGCCGATGATTACTTTCCAGAGGTCCTGCAAATTAATATCTGCGAGTTGGACGAGGACGAGGGAGAGTACGCAAACACCTACCTACCGTTCACGGTAGATCCAGCGGAATACGTCGGGAAGAAGGTTCTGGCAGTACCAAGGTGCTGTCAGAAGAGGAAGGGCTCTACTGACCGGTCGAGAGTGAACGGTTCAGTGACCCAGAAGGATCTTATCCGGCAAGGGTTTGATAGGGAAGTGATGATGAACTTGTTGACAGCCTATGGGATATACTCTACGAAGATACCCGAGAAGCGATTCGACAAAGTCCCTGAGCCGCGGACAGGCGTGGCCCCCGAGGAGCGATAATGACGCCAAGACCGTACAGAGGCCGATCTAATTTGGGCCACTCGGATCTATAAGGACCTTTGACTTGGACAAACAGGATCGGTGCGATAGGCAGGTCATGCTGGGAAGAAGGAATGATGTGGCCATGTATTCTCTGCGTGCCCTTCAGTCGAGCTGCCCAGGCAGGACCATAGCTGCATTGTTTGGATGTATGTTTCGGATATCATGTTGCTGAGAGCTTCCAGCCATCTATCTATGAGGTAGAACCAATGCGCCATGCACAAAGCAAGACAGAAATTCCGTCCTCTTTGTGGCTGGAAGAAGTAGGAGGACGTTGTATTCGGAAGTCGCAGAGAGATGTCAAGATTAAACACGTCAACTTGAGTCTTGTGGGCATTCTTCCAATTCTTCAACGGACGATATATGGGAATGATCAAGAGTGGAAATGGTCTCATCGCCTTGGTACATGCTCCAAGGTATGACACACTTTGCGAGACATTCCACACTTTTGTAGTTGGCAGTGGCTATCTTACACAACCCAGTCAATTCACACACATCTTAATTGATCATTGAAATAATTCATTGCATCCGTTAATTAAGAGTTGAAACTCTCCAGAATACAGTCTAACAGGTTACATCGTAACTCATTCCAAATACATACATCTATAACGACAGTCATTACGCGAATTAAAGACCAAAAGCCACACCCTCATGCTTCTCCCCCAATTAAACCCATCTAAGCAAGCATCAGAGCGGCACCGACAACAGCAGCGCCGACACCATAGGGCGCAAGACCGGCAGCAGCGTTGGTCTCATCCGGGCTGGAAGAGTCGTTGGTGGCAGACGCGCTGTTGTCGTCACTGTTGTCATTGCTGTTGCGGGTGGCCGTCGCGGCGCTGTCGGTTCCGCGGGCTCCGGTGCCGCCGACGATGGTGGTGGTGAGCTGGCTGGCGTCCGTGGGGCGGGTGGCCTCGACGGTGACGCTGGCGACGATGGCAGAGGCCGACGAGGCTACGTAGCTGGTGGAGGAGAAGCCGCAGGTGTAGAGGATGTCGTCGATGTCTAATGAACTATTAGCAATATCCCAGCAGTAAAAGACCAGTAAACTAACCCTCCATGTGGTCACGGCGGTCGTCATCGTCATCGTCATCATCATTGTCCCGCCAGTTCTGGCGAATGCAGTCGGCGCAGAGAGCAGCGATGCGGCCGACGTCGAACGAGTCGTTTGTGCAGACGCACTGGGCCTCGAGGCGGTCCTCCTCGCGGTCCCGGTCACCACGGAGGTCAGTGTCGCACTTGCGGGTTAGCTCGACGATGGGGTTGCAGATGGCATCGCAGGCCTGGGGGATGTCGTCCCGGTCGATGCTGACGTCGGCGCGGGCGAGGTAGAGGAGGGGGGCGAGGGCGAGGGCGATGTTGGTGTACATGATGGCGGTAGTAGTGAAGATGTGTGGTGTTGATGTGGTGGTGTTATTGTAAGTGAATTGCTGTGTAGAGCTTGTTACTGTAGACGATGATGATAATGATGAACAGAATCTTAGGGGACCCAGATTATTTATACTCCATCAAGGCCGAGCCAATATCCTTTGACTCTCGGCTTTTCCTGTAATGCAATGCAATCTCAACGCTTCCCTGCCTTGTCTCGTCTTGGCCCGAGACGGGATCCGACGATCCCATCTGCCATCCCAACAACAGCCGAAGCCACAGCAGCTGTGCTCTGCTGTACGTCCTTGGCACAATGATCCTTCTCCCCTCCAAGCCACGGCAGTTTCGTAATTGTGGCCATGCCTTGGGCGGAGTCCTGTCTTGGCAAGCGTCATGATGGTGATATGCAGGCGTCTCGCTGGACAAACACTCTAATTCTTCTCCACAGAAGGTTTCCTGCGTTTCCATGCAGGGAAAATCTTGACTTGTTTTGACGTCAAAACCCTCAAGGATCAAGGATCAGACCCATGGGGGGAGAGAAAAGAGAGATTACGACCCCGTAATGTTCAGCTTGCTGCCTTACCGGGTGTCATGCCGGGGAAAAGCTTGTCAAACAAGCATGAGAGAAAAGTGATGATTCCGAGGGACCGAAACAAGGGAAAGAAGATTGTCACTGCCAAGACCCAATCAAGCATACGTAAGTGTCTGTGGCACTTTTGATCCTTTTCAAGCGCCAAGAAGCGGGTGCCAGCAGAAAGACAATTCTATTAGCGATCGCCCAAAAGGCCGCGCAACCTCTCTCTCCCCCCCCAGCCCAAGACAAGGTTAGGTTATGCTTGTTTTTAGCTCCCCTCTCTTTTCTCTGTCAATATGTTTCTAAGGCTGCTCGCGTGAGGACTTGCCGAGTTGAGCCAAGTCCTCCTCTCCAGCCAGTCCATGCACGAGAAATGCCCACGCGGGATTAATCAAGCATTTTGACACGCGGTTTCAAGAGCTGCAGGCCAAGAAACCCTTTTTTTTACTATAGAGCAGAGCCTCGATAGCCACGCGTATTCTACTCTGATCTGCTTTCTATCTTTAGAAGTTGTAGTTGATCGATGGCTTTTATGGTTCGTGAGCGGTGAATGGAATGACCTCGTGGTTCGTTCTGTGCCAGCGCATCAATGTTGGGGCTGCAGGTTTAGAATGTTTCACCACGCCGACGACGCGTAAAGTCAGCGAGGCTGTTTCGACGATCAAAAGTGGTTTTCGAACGGGTTGAGGTCGAGTGTAACTCGGCATAGCCTCATGTTTCACAGAGTACACGGCGTTCGGAGAAGAGCCTTGCTGTGTTACTGTCCACAGGTGGCACATCACTCAGCTGACTCACTGTTTCTCATGGCGCAAGCAAAGCCACCAGATGAGGGCTTGTCCTTGTGTTTGAGGCTTCATCCCAACCCGACATACCGCGTAGCAACGGGCTCGTTTAGGGTGGGTTTGCTGCAGCACTCTTGAATGACTTGTTTGCCATCTTCCATTTGCCATGTCTTCCGTTTCGTCTTTTACGGTTTCTTTGTGCCTTGCTGGTTGTCTTGCGGTGCAGCTACCTCTCACGGGCACAGTCAATGCAGTGACACGCTTGAACCTGTGAAGGGATGGCAATGCGACAAGGTGAGTTGACGATAGCTTCAATGTGGTGTGAATGACATAAGCATTACACCGCTTGGCATGCTTCTATTATCCGTGCATATGAACTGAATGC
Organism: Fusarium protoensiforme; assembly: GCA_011320165.1. Lineage (NCBI taxonomy): Eukaryota > Fungi > Ascomycota > Sordariomycetes > Hypocreales > Nectriaceae > Fusarium > Fusarium protoensiforme. Next base: position 9,946 of record JAANQP010000898.1, read on the forward strand.
CTCTACTCCGCCGCCTCAACAGCCCAGCCCTGCAATTAACTGTCTATCCTACGCCTCTGACCTTACTTCCTTCTCCATCTCAACAAACCCTAACCCCTCAGGCAACGTCCTCCCATTAAGCTTGTCCACCGGAAACGGCGTAACCTCACCCGTCTTGACATACCCACGCCTCATGTACCACGCAATAAGCTCTTTGCGCAACGTGAGCGCATCAAGCCCCAACCTCTTAACCCCCCAGGTCCTCTGGCAGTATCCCTCAGCATACTCCAGGACCTGTCGTCCAATGCCTCCCCGGTGCAGGGTCTGATCCACGGCGAGGAAGAAGAGCCGGGCCAAGTCGTCGCTGCGGTGGAATACGCCAACTGTTCCTGCGAGGGCGCCGTTGTCGTCAAACGCCATGATCATCTCGCTGTCGGGGGACGTAATCTTGGGTAGGATCTCATCGACACCGATGCAAAAGTTTGCCGCGAGCTCTGCATCTCCCACCCAATCCTTTCTGCTATCCTCAGCGCGGAACGCAGCCTGGATCAGCTGCTGGAGCTGTGGGGCATCGTCTGGTGTTGCGATGCGGAATTGGAGGTTGGTCATTTTGGGCGAGTAGAGCACGGGACCGCGGCTACACTGCAATTTTAACCCGCCCCCAGCGGACAGCGGACAGCGGACACCTGCCAGCAACACGGGCAGCTTCCAAACAAGAAATTGGAGTTTGGTGATTTGGGGTTGAGTATCGACAAAGTATAGGGTATTTTTGTGGCCTGAGAGACTCGAAATACTACCATGAGATGAGTCGGAATCGTTTCTTATATATTTGACGAACGAGATATCGTCTGACTTGCGGAGCTCACTGAGGGATGAATACGGTCAACACAAGGGCGCGCCATAAGAGAGGAGCAACAGGGGTTCATCCGTCACCACTTATTCCCGAGACGCAATTCATGTCATCTGTCGCCATCACTTGTTTGTATTCATGCCATGAAGAGGTAGCTCTGTCGGTTGACTGCCTACTTTAATGATTAATTGAATGGTCATGTAGTTTCCACGGTACGGTATAGTAGCTGACCTCTGTGGTGCAACTCTTATGCCATGACATGTATGATCGTGTCAGCGCAAATGCGTCTTCACTGCATTTTTAACCCGCCCCAAGCAGTCAGTCGACACACTGTAGGTAGTCAACATCCATCATGGCCTCCAACGAGGTAGGTAATCTCGGATATTAATAATAGATATTTTACTCCACCCTACGCCGAGGTCTTTCAGCTACCAGTTGTCCTATTGCACCTATACCACGAGTAAATATTAGCGCCTTGGTTGGAGTTTGTTCACATCCATTACCATCAGTGTCTCTTCCAGTGGCGAGTTGTGCACTGCAATTTTAACGCACACAGAGCTCTTTTAACCAGGCGGTGCGTGTCGCAGTGTTGGCTAATAGGGTGCCTCACCTGGTGGTTCCTAGGTTTGCTTTTTCAGCACTATGGAGGGTACCCGTACTTGTGGTATGTGCACTGCAATTTTAACCCACGCCGAGAGACCTTCCCTGGTCAACGCTCTTCTTTCATACCTTTCTGCACTGCAATCTAAACCCAGGCTTGGGCACCCATGCCGGGTCTTTTCCCTAAACACATGGATTGGTGTTCCATCAATCTGCGGGGAACCAGCTCTTGACTGTCCCAATGACCTACAGAATGCCTTTTCAGTTGCGTTCAACCAGCAACAATCCATGCCAAGGCCGATACGCAGATACAAGCAAGCAATGGATGGAATGGAAGCAACACCGGGCAGCGAATGGGGTTCAACCACTGGGGATAAGCAGCCCGCATGATATCCACAATCCTCCCGGCCTGTCGGTCGACCCGCTGGCTTTCACTGCAATTTTAACCCGCCCCGAGCACACACCTGTTCAGTAGCACTTCCATTGAGACAACATCACATCTCCGACCAAGACGCACAATAGATTTGACATTGGTACTATGTACCGTAACCAAGGGAATTGAGTTGCAAAGCCATCACTAGATTCACCAACACAACGTCGCACATACCGTAGCGTCGACTCAATTCCTGCTGCGCCTCTTATCGCACCGCTTCCAAAACGTCGATCTTGACTGAGAATAGCTTCATCCAGCGCCCTGACTCACGTCTGCATCGCCCGTGTAATCAATCTCCTTCGTTGCGCGGGGACTACCAGAGCATACTCATCACCACTGCTAAGGCACTATCTAAGACTCTGGTAAATTATATGATATCAGGTTAAAGTCTTATTCTACTTTTTTAGTGAGTAGTATGATAGACTAATCATAATTGATATAGATCTCTATCTACTACGTAGTAATACCCGATGGCAGTCCCCGCGCAAGCAAGCAAGGAGATAGCCACAAGATTAGCAGACACCAAACAGTGCTGTGCTGACCGACCCGGAGACCCCGTGCTTCTTGCTCACGCCATGCATACCTACCACCTCTTAGCGCCTTTCACTGTGCCGCACTGTAACGTATCACCACACTGTACGATCCATTCCCCCATCTCCCTATAAAACCATCAACCTCAACCTCCCCATCCTCACCTCCTCTCTCCTCCATAGCCTTTTCCGGACCGATCACAAGTCGTCCGCCCTCCCCCTTTCTTCCTCTTTAGCCTCGCCGGCCTCTCTGCAAACGTAGGGGAGGCCGCCGCCCCCTTAACTTGAAACAATGGCAGCAACGGGATCATCCGCCTGCTGCGTCCGAATTGGCGGCACGCCGTTCTGGCAGCCTCAGCAACGGGGCGCTGGCAACAGACTACCATAGTACCAGCAGCGACTTTCTTCTCCCCCCTGGGGGTTTTCTGGACTTCCTCCCCGAGAATCATGATAACAACGACTACGACTTTGCAAACCTGGACACCGACGCCATCTACCAGAGCTTGGATTGGAACTTGGATACTACTGCCGCTGCTGCTGGCATGGGAGTTCTTGACGACGCTGTCTTGCCTGATATGAACAGTGCTGCTGGTGTTGAACAGACGGATCTAGGCATTGGGGAGGATTTCCTCTCGCAAGAGCCGCCTCTCATCAACATCACCAACTCTCTCCAGCAACAACCAACATCATCACCGCCACTCCCACCCCCAACAACAACCAGCAACAACAAATCTCCCTCCATCCCAGGAACATCCACCTTTTCTCTACACCCCTCCCCAACCGCATCTTCTTCTTCTGGCTCTTCATCCTCCCTCAAGCGCAAGTCCTCGGAGGAGGACGAATCCGCCGCCGTGGCCCTCAAGCGTCAGCGCAACACCCTCGCGGCCCGCAAGTACCGTCAAAAGCGCCTCGACCGCATCTCAGAGCTCGAGGCTGCCCTGGCCGCCATGACAAGCGAGAGGGATGACATGCGCCTGCAACTGGCACGCCGTGAGGCCGAGGTGGGTGCCCTGCGGGAGATGTTGAGCAAGAAGTAAGACAACTAGGTGGTTCAGTTTTGGAAAACAAAGTCAATGTCAGTCGCATCTCGGGGGAACGGTTTCGAAACCTCCCTTTGAAGAATGGAAAACAAAAAGTCACACAGCGAATTAGAGGTACTATGGGGTATTTAGTCGGCTCCGGCGTTGAGGAGGTTACTAGAGGGCATACCATTGCGGATTAGCAAACGGACCGTTTGTTTTCCTTGTGTAGTGTAATTATGAAACATTTCTTTGCAAGTATATCGACCAATTGTGATCAACAATATGTGCCTTGCTCTTGCGTCTTCGGACGATGTCGTTCTCTTCCTTTTTTATCGGCTCATGCGACTCATGGGTTGATGTCGTCGGGTTCCGTTTCTCTCATCATGGACACGGGGGGTGGATAAACACATATAAAGAGATTGATGACTTACGTTTCCTTCAAGTTGATTATACCACGAATCTCTTGATTCTGTCTATTGAAGCCATCTTCATCAGTCACTCAATCTTTACTTATACAACTCCCATTCCATCGCTCCTTCTATTATACCATCCTTCCTTCCTCCATTCCGCCGTACCCCTCATCATATAAAATCCCATATTTGCACCCGATTGCAACGCTCATGTCGACGTCTTCTGAGCAATAATGATTCATTCTGATAGACTGTGATGCCGTCCTCGAGAATCTGCCCAGTGCATCGCCGACTCAGATACACTGTATGGACCAGCGGGCGCAAAGTGGGGTAATCTCCTTAGTTGCGCGTAGACTGTCAGAGCGTATTTATCCCCACTGCTAAGGCACTATCTAAGACTCTGGTAAATTATATGATATTAGGTTAAAGTATTATTCTATTTTTGGTGAGCATTATGATAGACTGATCATAATTGGTGTAGATCCTTGTCTGATACCTAATGGCAGTCCCGCAAGGAGATAAATCACTCTGATTCAGGATGAGCCAGAATGACTCATTTCTTGCATTTCCTAACCCGGAAGCCGTCGAGATGCATCCCACGGGCAATGTCCGGATGATGCGGGTTGAGACGACGAGTATAACGACAGGGCTCCCCAGGAAGCTTCATCATGGTGAGTTCAAGTGTTGATACAGAGACCAATGTGAATCTTCTCACTTTCTAATCTTGGCCGGTATCCTCATCTCCCATGTCACACTACAGACCAACGAACCATCTACAAACATCCAGTAAGTTAGGCAAAGTCTCCTATTAACGACGACTCGTTTGAAAGAGTCGACAACATAGAATCATGAGCCTACAGATCTTTCCCGAGAACGAATCCGTCACTTGACAGGAATGTTCACGACTCGAGCATTGCGCACGCAGAGAACAGCGACTCCTCACCGACTCTCTTACATGGGACCCTGCGACAACGTCAACGACCTGACCCGTCTCGCCCTCCAGGACACCCTCAACAACAACAGTCATATCACAAGCATGACGAACCGGGTCTTGGTCGCCACCCATAGAACAAAGAAACCGGAAAGTTATGGTTGTCCGTGAAGTCGACGAGTACCACTAGCCACACCGTGTCCTCTGCGTCCTCAACATCCCGCCTTTTCCGAGCCAAGACTCCAAACAGAGGTAGGACTGGAATCATTTCCTACCGCGGAATCCCCTCTTTTCGACCATATCTTGTGACCTGGGGTGTGAGAGCGGTTGCGTCGAATGTCGGCCATCGACTCTGGCACAACTCTCCCCCTTCGAGGCTCCACAGGTATTTCGCCAGGGTATGAGGACTGCAGTCGTAATCGTGGTGGGCTTTGCCCTTCCATGGCTTGTAAACCGTGTTTCGCCTTCGCTCCTCCCACAGACGCGGGCGTCACCACGAGGCTCATCCTAAGAATGTGGAAAGGGACCAGACCGCCATTGTGTTTCGAATCCTGGGCTAGAATATTCAGTACGCCACATGTCGTCATCTTCACTTACACACCAATGTGCTACTGGCCCGGGAATGCCAGTCCATAGCTGCCAAAGACGCGACTGGCAACCTTCTTCAACGTAAATGCAACATACCCAAATGTCACTCACCAGGGTCTGGACAGTAGTATAGAAGAGTCTCTTCTGACAAAAGCATCCCCCACTCAAAGACGCGGCTCGAGACGCGGCTCGTCACGCGTCCCGCCTCTGTCGGACTCTCGCTCAACTCACCTTGCCGGCCCGTCCCTTGTCCCCATTCGCCAACATCTCCCACACCGTGATACGAGGCCGTTACGCCCGTCAAGGCTACAGCTTGCCTCGCGAGCCTGAAACCTGGTCCAAGACACACACCCACTAAGGTGTCACCTGCGCCGTAATCCACCAGCCAGAACCGGCGTGCTATTGGGTGTACTCGCCATGGAGCGTTGGTTTGGGGCTCTGTAATCCTTTGTCGAGAGCTTCTAACGAGACGAGGCTCCGTGAGAGGAGCTGACCGACAAGGGAGGCGTGCTTGACCGGTCTTGTCATGGACTTGGAGGACCCCGTGAGACACTCTAGAACGCCTAGGCTCGTAATCGTAACTAAGACGTCTTGATGGCATAAGAGCTATGTCATAAGTCGCCGTGATATTCTGATGCCGCTCTTCAAAGGATCCTCGCATGATGTTTTCGAAGAGGCCAAAGATCAGATGGATGTCAAGACCATGGGTCGCAACGATCTCGGCACCGTCGGCCCCTAGCACTCGATGCCGGCAGCGAGATGACACGGCCGAAAGGATGAACAAGGGTCGTCTTCAGGGAGAAAGACATGGCGGCCGTTGAGAGATCGTCGCAAGGGTCTCTGCAAGAAGCGGTGCGGTGCGGTGCGTTGCAGTGCACTGGACCCCGAGAACCCTTGACGAAGCAGGGAGGGTTCAATATGTCATCACTCACCGGAGTTTTCTCGCCGGCTGTTGTCTCCAGGTTTCTGAGACAAACCCACCAACAGCTTGGCCTTGTTGCGGAGACATGTTAACGGGGCAAGGATATCGAAGCCGTAGCGATGGATGGTGTGGTACAAGACTGATGACTCCGCCTGGTTTCCGGTCGGATGATGTGGGGCAGGGATCATGAGATTGCTCTGAGATGCTACTCTGTAGTCGGGGTCAAGGAATAAGTCGATCTCGCCAGCCCTGATGGTGTGGTGGCTAGTCTTGAGGCATGTCGATTGAGTGGTGCTCAGGGCGATCGAGGCGCGCACGAGGGCGGATGGTTCATGAGAGTGGGTGTCGCGCTGCTTAGCGCAACACTTGCCGAGCGCTTAATCCGGATCATGAAAGCCTGCCAAGTTGCCCAGGTTTGGCCATCACGGTGGTTGGCAGTGACTCGAGCTGAAGAGAAGTGGAAGAAGGATCAAAGACATGGCATGGGAAACCCAGGTTGGTGGAGAGAGGGGCGGGTCGCACGTTCGACAGGACCGCCACATGGATGAAAGGCTGTGAAATCTGGGGACGGCAGCCAAGCCACTCGGCAGACCAATGCTCACCTGTACGGTGCGGCAACCAATGGCTCGTTCCAAGGCTGCGGAAGTAGTGGATGCCGGCAAGCCTCCATGTTGGAACCATCAAAGATTCTCCTTGGAATGCCATGTCCGCGGCAGTGAGCAACACGAGAGAATAATAATCAGGGGGCAGGGAGACGCAGACGAGGCCCAAGAGTCGTTGAAAGAAGGGTGTGGTGCAGTTGCGGGAGCGACGAATGAAGGATGGAGGCGTCGATGAAGTTGGGATTGGTAGTGGTGGTGTTGGTGATCACCCGCCTGAGACAACCAAGGCTGATGGCTGATGGCTTGCCCAAGGCCGGCCCGTGGCGTTATGGGGCCAGAGAGTTGGAGAAGCGAGACGCACCGTTGGTCCTTTGACTGTTCATCGCGACCATCTTGGGTGCTGCGCTGCTTGGCGAGGGGGCTCTCGTGCCTTGGCTTGTAAGATCGAGAAACTGGTCCAAGGATGGATGCAAGTCATGACTGGCCAGATGCGCATCCAGTCTGCAAGGTCAAAACTCAACAGCCCTAGAAAGGCTGTCTTTGGTTCACAAAAAGCTGCGAACGCCTGCAAACGACAACACCTTGGGGGCATGTTAGTTGAGGCTTCGTAGGTCAAGGGCTGAGCAGGCAGGGTTGTCTGATGCAGGATGGAAGCCGCGAGACAGAAGTTGACCACGATTGGTCTAGACACATGGCGGATGCAACCGAGGAGGGTGTTGGGTAGAGATCGATATCAACCCTAGCTCACGGAGCCTGACCGCACGCCGATACTTGCAGAGCAACATGGCCGACCGGGTGGGAGACGGCGGAGACAGCGGCATCGCGGGATCCTTTGCGGAGAGTGGAGATGAGCAAGGCTCGGGATGGAACGAAACGAGCCCGAGAGGCTTTAGGCGAGGAGACGATAATCAGGATCAGGCGTGTTGGTGTGAGAGCATGGGAGGTGTGGATGCAGGAGCCCACGATATGACGACAAGTACAGACGACGGTGGGAGAAGTCATGTGGTAAAGATCGTGATGAAGAGCGACGCTGCTAAGATCCGGCTTCACCCGGACGCTGACAGAAGACGCATCATGCCCACACGCGTTTCCGCCCAGAGAATGGCTGAAACGGGTATCCCGCTTTAGTGGGTGTGCATGTGCCCACGCGTTTTCCATCGCGAGGAGACCAGAGTCCTAGTCGTCGTCCTAGGCAGGGCATGGATATTGGATGGCGAGGTGGTTGTTGGAGTTGAAGTTGCCTGCCCACGCCCGCCGCGGGGCTATTTCTGGACCCAAGGATCCACTTGGGCGCTCGGACCCCCGCTCCGTGAGGGGTTGTGGAAGCCCCCTGTAGGCGCACTGGCCCTGGGCGCCTTTAGGGGACCATCAGCCACTAAGGGCGCTGGAAGGAGGCACTGATCGACTGGCTGTCAGTGATTGAGTTCCACTAGACCGCCGCGCCCCAGGCCCCGGCCATCCATGCACTTCCCGATATGCACCTCACACTGCAACAAATACCTACATGCAGATGGGACGGGATGTAATCCGAGCAACTCAATCGCTCTCACAAACTTGCACATTCTTTGTCTTGTGCACATGAGTGGAATGCTCCTGTGTCCCACGCCCATGCGACTCTGTCAAGGGTTGCACGACCTGAGGGGACAGGGGTTGGTGCCAGGATGCATGCAGGATGTCGTCAGTCGACGTACAATAATGAGCTGAGGTAACACCAACAACTGAAAACATGGGGATGGGAGACGGGGGCATATCACGGAATGGAGAAGCCAGGGTCTGGCGTTTCAGCGCGGAGATATTTCTCAAGCCGGGTTCTACGGATCTGGAGCGTTACGAGACCACAGTAACACAAGCGACCTCTTTAAGCGATACCATCACCAAGAAGAGATTCAACCGCATCAAAAGCAAAAGCCTGATCTTGATCAAAGACATGCTGCAAGCAACGACACGAGAGAGTGGTGCATCGCCACGGCAAGCTGCGCAAGCGCAACGCGTTGCAGTCCGAATCGAGCCGGCCCCGTCTAGTCTGGGCTGAGCAGCGACGGACAACTGACGGGCTATTGGGAGAGGCCCTTGTGCGACCTTCTGTGGATGCATCCAGAGGCGCACATGGGCAGACGGGGGTCTGGTCCGGCCGAGTTGGGGATAGACGCAAACTTGCCTTGATTGTCGAGGCTGCAGTGAACGGTTGGTGGGCTTGGAGAGAGACGCATGTAAGACAGACAGGGGTGCGCTCCTTGGGGTCTGACAAGCTGAGTCGAGCCGGCATGCCTCCAAGGCCATATGATTCTAGATGGACTGGTCATGATGCATGGATATCTGATTATGGAGGCCACGGCATTTTACCACCAACTGATTAGATCGAGTCGAGGCGACGGCAGATGATGAGGGAGGATCTGCAATCGTCATTCTAGCGAACTACGGGAGGCTGTCCAAGATTGACACGCTCGGAACCTGGATATCCGTTTGTCAGGCTTCTTGTAAGTGGGTGGCCAGCCGGGCCTGGCGCAGGTGGCGATGATCTCGACGACCCTGGCCAGGAATACCTTTCCCTCAGCTTCCTGACATTTTCCCAACTAGGAGTAGTACATACCCTCCAAGACGCCAAAAGAATGCACAACAACATCGGCATGTGGTTGACGGTAGGTGGACGGCATCCCCGCCACCCAGATTCCAGAGCTGCGGATGGGCGGGCGAGCCTGGATCTAGCCGCGGACCTCGACGCCATCCGGTCCCGAGCAAGTTAGAGCTTCACCGGCAAGCTGGGTTATGCGGGAACCGTCCCCCTGGGGTCTGGAATGGTGGCATGGGCTTGAGGTTTTGGCCTTGCGGGATGTAAGTGGACGAGTCTTCACGGCAGACCACCCCGGACCGGCTGAGATGAGATCCACGAGTGTCGTCCAAGAAAGCGCGATGCAACCCCCAGGGACGGCAGAGTGCATTCTATCAAACTCATCAGCTCTCCTTGACTGCGTGTGTGACCTCGATATGGCCTGATTCCTTCATGGCTTGTCAGTCTGACGGCTGCTTTGGGACGAAGCCACAGCGGACGGAAGACCAGTCAGGAGAAGGCCAAAGAAATAACCTAGAAGTTTATTTCATGGCTTGCCCGTTTAATGTACAATGTACAGATCGTACAGAGGCTGTACCTGTAAATCCAGATCCGCTCTGCATATTTGGGGGTTCTCGTCCGCAGTCCGAGGCGTGAACAGGCAGAACGCCCACGAACCAGGGCCTCTAGACTCCTGGACCCTGCTGCTTCGTATCTATCCGCCCAACAGCCAAGAACGGGAGGAGAGGCGACTGAGAAACAAGAGGGGCTGTGAGGTTTCAAAACCCCCGACCGGATGCCTACCTATGCTCCCCACGGTAGACAAGTAGACGGAATTCAACACCACCATCACCATCGTCAACCCACCACTTCGCCTCTACACCCAACCATCCAACCATCGTGTACCAACAGACACACGGCAGAGGTTTCTCCTAGCCCGAGAAGTCACGCTCACTATTCTAGAGTTGACGGGAGTCCTCTGCCTGCGATGGTCGTGTCTGACTCCGCCTAGCGGCTCTAAGGCAGGGTAGAATAAAAGGCCCTTCGCCCACTCATATCAGACGTTTTCCATTTTCACCTTGTATGTGTGATGGTCCTTTAGTCGTTCGCTCCTCGACTCTTTCTTATCGTTTTTGACGCCTACTACCGATGACGATCAGGTTCGGTCGCGTGCCAGACTTGACTACCACCCTCTCGAGGCTCAACTGCAACATCGTGCTCTCACCTCATCCTGCTTATTACCTCGAGTACCATCCCGACGGATCCGCACCTCGATCTGCTTATTGATCACTCGCTCCCGGTCCTCTCTCTTCCAAGTTGAGCGAGACTCGCCATTTACTCATATAAGCCGCCTGGACGTTTGCGGATACCTCGAGTCCAAATCTGTTTGCCGAGTTACAGTGGAGGCTTACAAGCGGTTGTGGAGAGTGCCCGTTCTGAGCTCTGGCGGGTATCGAGTCCACTGACACGTCCTGAAACCCTCTTCCATCCCCACTGAAGAGACCTGCCATCACATCCATTTGTCACCTCGTGTCAGTGGTGGTGCTCGTTTCTGGTTGCAAAAGGCTGGCTGAGAAGCAATACTTTTTTCAGCTGCTGCGAGCAGCCAACCAAAAGATCATCTCCGTCATAGCACTGTCTTTTTTGGAAGGTCCGGGGTACCTGATTTCTTCTTTCGTACCTACCCACCTACCAGGTCAGGTTTGTCGGTTCTAGTTCGTCAGGTGCCTTCCATCGTTTCCGTACAGGTACAGGAAGCACCTTCCAAGGGCACGCCTCTTTTTTCTCCTCTCCTCAACACCAAAAATATCTCTCCCAACATCTACTCCTCATCATCATCTTTATCGTTATTTCCGCCGTCCCATCGCGCTGGTCCGAACGCCCCTCGACCCATATTAGCTTGTCCACCCGTGGGTTCATTTGTCGTCCCCCCCCCCCCACACCCTCCCTCCCTCCCCCCCCCCCG
>JAANQP010000900.1:0-24204 GCA_011320165.1 Fusarium protoensiforme
GCTAAAGCCTAGCCCTTAATAAGATAACCATATATAATAAATAGTCCTTATTAACTTACCTTTAACTTAGGATACTATAAGTAAGTCTATTTACCAAACGATAATCGCAGAGCACCCGGGTATTATTCTACCTTCGTAGAGGCAGGTGGGCTTATTGCTATCGAGGTAAGAGCTGGCCCGCTCACCTAAACCCAGGCGGAGGCATACTAGAAGCTCCCATTTCTCGAGCGTACCGACTCTGGGGCCATTGCACTCGAGGAAGCGGTCGTCTCATAGCCTATACTATTTCTAGAGTATTTGATCTACCTATTCTCGAGGGTGCAAACCGTGACTATGACTATGTACCTCACCACGGTATTTGAAGTACGGCCTGATAAACCTATCAAGTACGATATTGCTTTTGATGGTGATACTGAGAGGGCGTATAGGCTTCTAGGTTGCCCCCTCAGTGGCCTTCCAACAGGTTGGGCCGTTGCCGTCAAGCACGGTGTCTGGACACGTCAGCATACATTGTCTCTTAACGGCGATCAACCTGGCTATCACATATTACCTTACCGACCTTCAACTCCAGAACTGAACTTATAATTAATCTAGGAGGGGCAAGGGGAAGCTATTCAGGCCCGGTCGCTCACCGTCTCCACGCAAGGTGTCAGGGGGCTCTTCTAGTCTCTTTACACATAGACAACTCATCAATTCGTCTGGACTGCAGGGAGCGATCTGAAGAGATTCTTCGACTTCTTCTAGACAAGAGGGGGTGACTGAAATTTTGCCGAATGATACTGGATTGCATTATTCGTTTCCTCTAATACAATTCATCAAATGGAAGATGGCTATTTTTATTATATTATAGTACTTCTAGGTGAATTCGCGCTGTACTGTAGGCATAAGAGAATAAAATAAAAAAAATGAAATAAATAAGGAAATGAAAGGAAATGAAACTAAAGGTTAGAATATATACCAATTTTCTATAGGTGCTTCTATAATCGTCCTCCATGACCTATGAGGCCTAAATTACAAACTAATACTCGAGAGCGTCAACCGTGGGAGTCTAGTCACCCACGTTACTTCGCAAGTTACATGATGCATTCTCAAGTGAGATACCTCGCACAATCTCGTCAAAACATGCACATTGATTTATTCGCCTTCGCTACACTTACCTCATTCCTTCCACTAGCCATGTCACACACTGGCTACCGGTCAATGGATTTAACGCCAATCGGGCCGCGAATTACTTAGGCTAATGTATCGCGCATATTAGTAGATACCGGCGATAGCCAGGACTTCCATTCAACCGAAACTCTTAGGGAGGCTCAGTGGTCATAAAGTATGCTCCTAAGAGGAAGAAATCGGTCGAGCTATCCCCGAGCCATCTACACTCGACTTTTTGTGCGATGTTCGCGGGATGCACATGTACAATCGTAGAATGTCGCCAACCTCCTTTGGCGTTGAAAAAGCCATAAAGTCATCCGTGACCTAAGGCTCTCATTATGCCACTAAGCTCTATTACAATGTCCGTGGCTTGGTTGGGAAGGCATCCGGATATTATGGCAGCTCTGGTATGTGCTGATGATAAATCTTTACCATTCCTACGTCTTCTTACGGAGACGGTTACGGATATTGGTTCATCCATCTGGCCCATGAATATTTCAACGGGCACCAATTGAAGCAGGAGCTTACGGTATGCAACAACGAGCATCAAAGCCACCTATGGCTGCCCCCTACTTATCTAACATCGGCAGGTACATCGTGAAACGGCAACTGGCGACATCTCACTTCTCAATATTCTACATGGATCTCACTTTGCCGCCTAGGAAACTGGCAAGCTACAGGCAGCGAAGGGAAGGATATGGGGTCCCTAGCTTTGGTATCTAGTAAGTAGCACCTAGCTCATACGCATAGGCGAAACATAGCTGACTATAGCACCCTAGAATGATGGTTTAGTTCCTAACGTCGAGAAACGTGTCAGCGAAGAAGTCGACTCTTAGCTGGATCCATGGCTGAGCAACACTGCCTATCAGACACGCGGTGCTGTTAATGGTCGGCTTCTCCTTCCAGATGGACAGACAGCCGCCCATGCTGCTGTCTATCTCAGCGAAAATAAGCCCTCGAGCCCTTACGCTCTCTATATGGGCTCTACCTACACCTACACCGCATATATAGACGCCGAAGGGTATTTCGAAATTCCCAGTGTTCGTGCCTTGGGGACCGCATATTCCTTACAGTCTTGGTCCAATGGCACTAATACGGGCGACGTTAGTACTCCGTATTCCAAGAACAACATTCTTATGTCGGAAGGGGAACCACGGATCTAGGCGGTCCTCGATGGACAATATCCAAACGTTCCAAAGTCTTCCAGGTTGGCAACTTCGATAGAACCGCATACGGCTTCGATTTAGCTGGAGCCCCGCGGCGCCATGCCGCGAGTGGCAATTGCCCTGCAAACTTGGAGTACGTGCTACTCTGATATGAGAACTAAGGACTACACGAGACAACTAACCGTGAAAAGCAGCGCATACAGCTTGGTAAAGCTCTGAAAGATCATCTCTTCGATCACATGGATCCTAATTCAGCTTAGGGATTTAGTCTAGCGAAAGTTGCCCAAGCTTACCTGAAAAATGCAGCCAAAGATGCTCGAAAGAAAGACGAAATGCTACAGAAGGAAATGCAAAATGGTCAACGACGGCAACAGACGGCAGAGCAAAAAGCCCTAGCCTTGGAAAAGAGGAAGCCACGAGAAGCTGAAACGAAGAGAAAGAGGCAAATGAAGGAGACGCTGAGGCAAGAGAAGGAGACCAACAGGCAGATTTAACAAGAAATGAAGCGCTACGGCTAGGAAACGGCACATCAGATCCATCATGAACGACGGGTGGCCCCCGAAGATCGCGAGAAGAACCTAAGAGAGATAATTATTATATCTTAGCTACCTTAGCATTCGGCCCAATATATCTAGGAGTGAACCTAGTACTGCATTCAATAGTGTTCAACGACGCCTTGACCTATTTGTAAGTGTGAACCTTAATGCCTTTAGGTATGCAGATGCCAGTGGGGTTCCCGCCGGAAGTGAGAGACTTGTTTATTCGCAGAGGTATGTGGCCTTGTCACAATAGAATGCCTAGTCATAAATGCTCACATTATGCAGGGCTCCGCAAGTCTCCAGAGCCTGGCGCTTGGGATCTCTATAAGGATATCCGCGAGTCCATTGCGCGACACCGGAAGTCTTGGAGAGAGTCTCAATGATGGACATTAAATTCTCTCCATTGTTAAAAGAGCTCGAAGAAGAATGCCTTGATAAACAAAAGGAAGGCTCTATTTGTGAGTGTATCTTCCCTACTTTGACTGCTCATTGATTGACTTGCCTCTAGACCTGGGCTAGGGGGCACGCAACGCTTTTATCTATGACTAGCACTACGGGATGATGGTGGCCTTGGACCTTAACATAGGTGCGTAGATCGGATGGGCTATGATGTGTTCTCTAGAGGCCGTTATTACCAACCTCTTTGCCTTCTTGCCGTTGATGCCTTCGGGAGAGAAGATAGGCTTGATGCCGTTGGCGTGGATGAGAGCGCAAGAGGGAAGGGTGTTGGGTTGGCGCTGATGGTGAGGGCGATAGAGAATCTGCACCAGAGGGGGAATGGAGGGCGTTTTTGTTGATTTGGTTGCCATGACGGCTTTTATGAACGGCTAGGATTTGAGACTTGGGCGGAATATGAGAGCCTTGTTTAAGAAGGTTAAGGCCTAGGATTCTAAGAATCTGAACTAGATACCCACCGTTCTGGACCTTGTTTCGATTCTTCCTTATCAATAACACGCGGGGTCAGCTGTCATCAACGCTTAGTAGTGGTGGCACTTCGTCGTTAGATTGCAACCTCTTTGTTGAGGTCACGTAAGGATCCATGACTAATAGTAAACCTATCCGTGGAAAGGGAATCGCCAAAAATGACCGCTCGACCTGAGCCACCCTTCACGGAACTATCCGAACTCGGCGACAAAACATCAAGCAGCTAACAACGCGGAAGCGGGGGCAAGGTCGAGCTACATGCGGAATTGCAAGATCCCGATGTACGGATCGATCGGCAGAAACATGCATCAAGCCCTACTTCTAGCCACAGCTCGGGCTGTAGTCTGATGCGCCATTGTCAATCTACAACCTCAAAAAACCCCAACCTGATCTCCGGTGTAAGTTAAACTTCCTCACGTTCCCAATGTCTCGCAGACAATGCAATGCTGGCAGCCTCGCAGACAATGCTCCCATCACCCCCAGAGAGACAGGATCCACCGGCGCAGGAGCTTTACTACAAGCACCCACCAATGCTCAGTCTTGACCTGCCTGCCTTCGTCTGCCCGCTTCCGCCCAGATTCGCACCCGAAGATATCGAGTACCTACGATTGAAACGAGCCTTCGCGATTCCACCCTTGGCGCTCCAGAACGCATTCCTCCAAGCTTTTGCCGAGTATATACACCCCCAGCTCCCGCTCTTGGAGTTCCACAAGTTCCTCAGGATAGTTCAAAGCCGCAAGAGCTCCAAGGGCCAAGTGAGCCTCCTGCTATATCATGCTGTCATGTTTGCCGCTGCAACCTATGTCGACGTGGATTATCTTCTGGAAGAGGGCTATGCTAGCCGTAGGGAGGCCCAAGCATCGCTGTTTCAAAGAGCAAGGGTGAGAACCTCACTTAGCGACGAGCCGAGTCATTGCTGACGTGATCGTAGTGGCTCTATGACCTAGAATACGAATCCGATCGCCTCACCCTGGTGCAAGTTCTATTGTTGATGTCCTACTGGAATGGGACGGACGGCAACCATAGAGAGTCGTGGTATTGGACAGGAGCAGCGATATCACTCGCCTTTACTATAGACCTGCATCTTGATCCAGAAGCACCCAATATGGCCAGCTCAGAGCGAAAGTTGCGGAAGAGAGTATGGTGGTCGTGTTTCATGCGCGAAAGGCTCCTTTCCCTCGAGAACCGAAGGCCCACACAGATCTGCCTTGAGGATAGCAACCTTCCCATACTGGAGCAGAGCGACTTTGAGATCCGGCCTCTTCCGGATGGGATCACCGTCATATCGAGAAACTGCAAAGCCGTGCGGGATGCTTCCGTGCGACGGCAACTCGCGGCCATCTGCATCGCTCGGATACAGCTCTGCATCTGTATCAGCCGGGTGCAGGGCGCACAGCGGCACTCGCTGAACTATTCGAGGCCCAGACGGGAAGATAGAACCAGACCTCATGCACTGACAAAGAATCCGGCTAACTCAGAGGAGGCTTTCAACCGCGTCGATGAAGAGCTCCTTGCGTGGTCCGAGTCTCTGCCCAACTCTTGCCAGTTCCGGACTCTGACGGCGGCAGATAGTCAGCCCGGACAATCGGTAATTGCTGTGCAGAGGACGTTTCTCCATTTACTATATCACACCACCGTCTCTATGCTTCATCGCAACCAGATGGTGCAGTCTGTCTCGTCCCATGCTGTTTCCTCTCGGCAAGTCCAGCACATGTCCAAATGGCGAGTACGAGAAGCCACCATGCACATCACCAGGATGGCCTCGCAACTCCATCAGCTTCGCCTTGAACCCTTCCTGCCATCCACGGGTGTTTCGGTCTTCCTCGCTGCTGCCACTGTTCATATTTTAGAGATAAAAAGTAGCGGGCTGGAGAGGCGCCAGCATGCAGTTGAGGGGTTCACCCGATGCATGGAGGTGCTGACGGACCTCTCGAAGCTGTATCCGACAGCAAACGAGAGCATTCAGGTTGTTAGAAATTCTGGGGTGGAGAATCTATCGTAGATTTAGTGTATCCAAGCCGGGCGGGTAGTCAAAACTTGCATTATCAAGGCCTTGCGCGACTGATTGGACACTTCTCCCTCCGATGCAGTACTTGGAGGGATTTTTACCCGACGAAAACAATTTTGCTGTCGCGCCTCGTCCATCAAAGACTCACTGACAGCCGATTATCTCGCCAAATGTTGGTTCAACAGTTCAGCGTATCTAGCTGACAGGGGCTCCTCGCCAGGTCTGTTCCTTGCACTGGTAATTTTGCCATCCCTCGATATCTCCACTGGAGATCCTTGTAAGCATCTAGTGTCATCATTTACCCCGTTTTATTGGGTGACGATGGATCTGATTTGATAACAAGGCGCGCCAGGGAGGTGACTAACCATCCGTTAGTCAACGCGGAGCCGCTATGTCAGATAACGCTTGGCCAGTGTGCCGGAATTTGCCAACATCATAGATACGTATCCTAGAGCCTGTCATTTCCAAGCCGGCCTTACCAGAAATGGCGGAGTTGGTGCTGAACACACGCAATATTCTGAAGTGGCGGCCGCGACGAGTTGGACAAAGTGAAGTCTGTCAACACCAAGGCAATCCAGAATTCTGACCCTGGCCCGCAACGACAGAATAGAGTTGAATGGTTAAATTAGGGGGGACACAAGACACTTGGATGCTCCCAGTCATCCTCATTTGAAGTCTGGATCAAAGGAGGCCCCAGTAGCATGAAGGCAGGCCAGCTAGCCTCACCACATGCGTTTATTGCCGGGCTTCTTTGAGCCACGCGTTTCCACTGAAATCTACGTCATGAACTGATAAAGATGATTAGGCTTGCGGATCTTGTTGGGAAACGACGTGTATCTCAAGAGCACCCAGCGCCTATTACAAACGGCCTCAGGGGTAACGACAGTTAAGGTCCCATCCTTACACCACTCTTCCTTGGACAGAAGATATGCTAGATAAGGTATCGCCCCGAACGAGAGCAATGGTTGGTTTGACACCCGTATCGTGACCGACTTGGAGGTGCGTGGGCGCTTTCGAGATAAGCTACGGCCCCCTGAATCAGGGCAACCCACAGATATGCCGAAGTAGAGGGGACCATGAACGAACTTATCATGATATCAGGTGGTCGACGGAGCGTTGATAGGTTACGATGAAGGCGTAGAAGAGTTGACTACGAGCGCTTAACGTAATGATGTGTGGGGAAGGGAGGGAAAGGGGGTGTTGCATGATCACGGCCACGACCCCGGTTGATCTAAAATCTACACTAACGGAGTCGGTTCCCCGTGGGGAAACCGACTTGCCGGGCCAAGTTAGACGGGGAACTTGGCCTGGCTCCCGAAATAGTAGGTCTAGACCTCAGCTCTCCAGATAAGCAACCCCTCGTGGATGATACCACGGTCGCCCGACGGCTTCGCCGGTTGGTCAAGTCTTTACCCTTGTTATCATGAGTATGTAGTTGGCTGATACGTCAAGAAAGTTAAATACCCCGTCCTCCACACCATTACGGTTATCATCTTGCTCCTGTGCATCACTCTTGCTCAAGGACACTCGGTCGTCTTTCTCTAAGCCACTTCTTCAATCCTTGAAAGATCATTTCTATTCAATCCTGACAACCTCGTTCGCCATGTCCAAGGACGCAGAAATCGACATCTCGACCAGTCCTCCGGGGGTAGGCGGCGACCCTGAGAAGATTGGGGCCGAAAAGCCGGCTCCTGAAAACTTTCGCGAGGGTAACTTCATGACCCGCAATGGCTTGAACTTGGAATCCTTCTCTCGACGTATGCTCGTCTATTCTGTGATTTCCTCGTAAAAATTAGCTAATACCAGGCCTAGGCGACTATGGAACAGGAGAAATTGAGCTTGACCGTTCCATGAAGAAGCGCCATTTGCATATGATTGCAATCGGCGGGTCCATTGGTGCCGGCTTCTTTGTTGGGTCCGGCTCGGCCTTGACCCGCGGCGGGCCCGGGTCTGTGTTGATCTGTTTCCTCGTGGCCGGAGTCATGATTTTCAACGTTGTTCATGCGCTTGGTGAACTAGCAGTTATGTACCCGGTTTCTGGCGGCTTCTATACTTATTCAACCCGGTTTATCGACCCTTCGTGGGGCTTTGCTATGGGCTGGAATTATGTATGTTACCTGACCTGATCTAAGACCTATGACTAACCCGAGCAGGCTTTCATGTGGCTTTCGGTGCTTCCTCTAGAGTTGACGGTATGTTCCTTCACGGTCCAGTATTGGAATAAGGATATCAGCCCCGCCGTGTGGATCACAGTCTTCTGGCTCGTCATTGTTATTGTCAATATCTTTGGAACTCTCGGGTATGCTGAAGAAGAATTTTGGAGCTCATGCTTCAAGCTTACTGCTGTCGTCATTTTCATGATTGTTGCGGTGGTCCTGGTCTGTGGAGGGGGGCCAAAGGGGGGTAAGTTTGATGAATACTGGGGAGACCGCCTATGGACCGATCCTGGGGCATTTCAAAACGGCTTCCGCGGCTTCTGCTCAGTTTTTGTGACAGCTGCCTTCTCCTTTGCCGGAACCGAACTCGTCGGCTTGGCCGCAGCCGAATCTGCCAATCCAGCCAAGGCCCTTCCAGGAGCGATCAAACAGGTCTTTTGGCGCATCACAGTGTAAGCATTCCCGACTACTTGACCTCCCCACCAAGAAAAAGGTCGATTCTCGTGCTCTCACTTACATGCAACAGGTTCTATGTCCTCGGCTTATCATTGGTTGGCTTGCTCGTGAGCTCGACGGACAAGAGGCTGTTGAATGCCAAGAACCCATACGCAGAAGGCGTTTCTCCCTTTGTTCTGGCAGTTCTCGATGCTGGCCTTAATGGTTACGATGACTTTATGAATGCCGTAATTTGCGTTTCGGTCGTGTCTATTGGGGTGTCGTGCGTCTATGGTGGCTCACGAACCATCTCAGCTCTCGCTCATCAAGGCTACGCGCCCAAAGCCTTTACGTATATCGACCGATCGGGAAGGCCTCTCGTTGCTGTGGTCTTTGTTCTTCTCTGGGGCCCTATTGCTTATATTGTGCTGGCATCTGCCGGGTCTGTCGTCTTTGACTGGCTGCTGGCCTTGACTGGCCTTGCGACCTTGTTTACTTGGGGGTCTATCTGTGTGGTGAGTAGAGGGCTCTAGTGCGCTTTCATTATGCCTCCTTCACTAATAAGATAATTCAGGCTCATATTAGATTTCGCAAGGCGTGGGCCCGTCAGGGCCGTTCGCTTGATCGTATCCCCTTTAGGGCCTGCGGAGGCGTTGGAGGATCATACCTCGGCCTCGCGCTTTGTTTTGTAATCCTCGCGGCCCAAATATTTGTTGCCATTGCTCCCCCGGGCCAATCCGGCGTAGGAGACGCCGAGAACTTCTTCAAGCAGGTCCTGGCCCTCCCGGTAGTTCTGTGCTTTTGGATCTGCGGTTACTTCTGGAAGCGGACAGGTTGGGTGACTGTCGATCAGATAGATCTTGACACTGGCCTGAGAGAGCATAACTGGGATGAGATCGAAGCCCACCGCGCTGTTGTCGCATCGTGGCCAGCCTGGCGCCGCTTTCTCAACAAGATCATTTAATTGGAGGATTATAAGACGGCTTCGTCCGTTCTTCAGTTTGGGATGAGCTTCGGCACCATATCTTCAGCTAGGCACTCATAGTAAAGACCGATAGTACCTCGCCAGAACAATCTTCACCTTACTGTTTATCTAGGCTGCGAGAATAAGCACAGAAGTGATCTGAAGTTCTTTTGCAAATACCATGCCGTGGCCTGAATCCGGTGGATCACGGACGGCGAATATTCGTCGTGAAGGCTCTGTGTGGACTTTTTAGATTCGACTATCAACGCGGACATGATAGGATAGCTAAGGCGTAAACTTGGGGGCATTGAAGCAGAAACTATATTGCAGGGCCAGACGGGAGAACCCGGCAAAGAATCTCAGTAGTCACACGATATCGTTCATCACGACCGTATTGGTTTACCATGTCATAGTTCATCGTTCCTAAAGTTTGGTGCCAAATACGGCTAGGAATGCGGTCTAGCCTTTAGACGTGTATCTTTTATTCAGTCGAAAGTCAGGGCCACCATGACCCTAAAGTTTCTCCGTATGCTGAGCTCAGCTAGGAATTCAGTTCCTTAGTAGCCAATGTTAACTCCCAAGATGACTGAGCTTTTGTTAGTCAGAAACAGCGTGGCATGGGCCGAAAGCGGTTACTAACACTTGCTCTACTAACCCACCACCGCCACATTACTCACGCGATTCCAAAGGAGCTTCGCTCATTTGTGTTCTGTCTGACTAAGTTGTGGTGCCAAGCTGGCCGTAATCGCAATGTCATGTCTGCGGCAGTGTTCAAGAGCCTCGGCCTTGATTTGCCTCTGTTATCTTTTTGCCGGTCCGGAGCGAGGATCTCGGATACAAGCGGTTTACTTTCCTCTGCTAGAGAATGTAGTTATTTCTGAGCCTCCTTCGAGGCCTCGACTCTATTGAGTTCCCCATTATCGGGCAATCTCTCGTCTATGACAAGAGGTCAAACAGCAACTTTTCAGGATGCGCTCCCTACAGCGTTTCCGTGCCTATTCCTCGCAAGCGAGTGCGGCAGCAAAACGCCGACTGAACGTGCCGATCGACTTCTCCAAGACGCCGCTGCTTCATCACGACCGGACAACCCTAGCCAATACCCCAGGCCTTCCAGCCGATGGCCCTTCGACGCGGCTGAACCTCTTCCAGTCTGTTGGCTCTGCGCTGCGGACAGCGCTGGGAGCGTCGAATAAAGTCCTCTGCATGGGCGAGGATGTTGCCTTTGGCGGCGTCTTTCGCTGCACTACGGGCCTGCAGGAGGAGTTTGGAGACAAGAGGGTTTTCAATACTCCTCTGACGGAGCAGGGCATTGTTGGATCCGCGATTGGCGCTGCAGCCGAGGGCATGAAGCCAGTGGTGGAGATCCAGTTTGCAGATTATGTCTTCCCAGCTTTTGACCAGATTGTTAATGAAGCGTGTAAATTCCGGTACCGGGAGGGCACCACTGGCACAAACTTGGGCGGCCTCGTTATCCGGATGCCCTGTGGCGGCGTTGGGCATGGTGCTCTGTGAGTCGAAACCCGGCGGCTGCTGGGAGACTGCTGACAATGGGATCTAGCTATCACACCCAATCCCCCGAGAGTCTCTTCTGTCACATCCCCGGTTTCCGCATCGTGGTTCCGAGATCACCGTCGCAGGCCAAGGGGCTCCTACTATCCGCTATCCTCGAATCGACCGACCCTGTGATCTTTATGGAGCCCAAGATCCTCTACCGCGCCGCCGTGGAAGAGGTGCCAGACGCGAGCTATACCCTTCCGCTAAGCAAGGCCGAGACGATTAAGCCTGGAACTGACCTTACAATCATTTCCTACGGCCGGCCTTTATATACTTGCGCTGAAGCTATTAAGGCTGCAGAGAAGGACCGGCCAGGGCTGAAGGTCGAGCTTATCGACCTCCGCACTATCTATCCGTGGGACCGCCAGCATATCTTGGAAAGCGTGGGTAATACTGGACGTGCCATCGTTGTGCATGAGAGTATGGTCAACTTTGGCGTCGGAGCTGAGATCGCGGCGACAATCCAGGAGCATAACTTCCTGCAGCTTAAATCGCCGGTGAAGCGGGTCGCCGGTTGGACTACGCACACAGGATTAGTATATGAGAAGTATATCTTCCCCGACGTGGCAAGTAAGTAATAGTCTTTTCAGCCATGCAGAATGAAGCTCACCACGGTGTCCAGGGATCTACGATGCTATTCTTGAGAGTGTAGATTATTAGAAGCTGGGGTGCATGTGTTAGGCGAGTAAGACTGCTTTGACATGGTGAATTGGGGACCACCTGTAAATACGGTAGATGAGGATTAGTAAATGATGAGGTAGAACTGCGTCAAAAGCAATGGAGTTATAGCCCAACTAATCAGCCGTCACCAAATGATGACCACTAGCTATCGTTCAATCTCTCAAGGCACAAGATAGATTATGGCGACGAGCAGATCTCCGAGAGGTGATGGTCAGGCATATAAAAGGATAGGAAAGTATTCAAGCGTGTCGCCTCTCATGCTCTGACACTGCTCAAAATTCCTGTCTGACTTGCCTTGCTGTCTTCGGGAAGTGTTCTTTATCATCATGGAAGCATCTTGCCCTTAAAGGAGTGAAATTGCAATTTATATCGTCTTCAGTACTTGCTTCCATTATCTCAAGATCCTAGTCATCTAAAAACGAGGGAAGCTGTTATGCGACATAAGGCCCAAAGAATCCCGAACTTGAATCAGCAAATCACCAGGGCGAGCTAGGCAGGGCCAAGCATTCAAGTGCTAGCACACAGTCTTAGTGAACATCAAATTATCCATCTACTTTACAAATGCTCTTCTACTTCAAGTGCAACCCAAGCATTCCCGTGTTCTCCAGCCAAGATGCCACCAGCTCCGCGCACCTTGCAACGGTTGCCCCATCCAACACTCGGTGATCAGCGCTCCAACTCAAGATCACCTGTTCCTGCTTGACGATTTTCTCATTTCCTTGATGATCCTCCTCAAAGACGGCAACGTTCTGGGCCTTCCCGACGCCCAGAATCATCACGGCAGGGTCTAGGATGATGGGGCTGACAACATGGCCGCCAATGCTACCGATGTTGCTAACAACGATAGTAGCTCCGGAAACCTCGCTGGGGGTGAGCTTTCCATCTCTGGCAGACTTGCCAAGGCGTCGGATCTCGGCTCCAAGTGAAATGATGGAATGATCCTGAACGTTGCGGATGACCGGGACCACGAGGCCGTTTGGCGTGTCGATGGCAATGCCGATATTGTGCGCCGCTTTCATCACAAGCTGGGGCTTGCCCGGGTTTGAATCTGTATCAATACTAGAGTTGATGATAGGGTACTCCGTCGCAGCTTGTGAGAGAGCTTTCAGGATGAATGGGAGAGCAGAGAGCTTTTCGATAAGAGCACTGCCGCCCTTGTTGCTCGTCGCAGCCTTGGCAATTTCTCTCCGGAGGCTAGAAAGGTTTGTCGTATTGACGATGTTGGTGTAAAGAAAGTGGGGGATCTGGAGAGACTTGGTCATGGACTGGAACATGCCATTCTGAACCCGAGTCAAAGGCACCACCTGATCCTCCGCCGCCGGCTTGGGGGCCTTGGGGCTCAGCTCTGGGCCTGGAGCAGAGGCACCGCCCGATAGCGCAGCGACGTGCCGCTGAACATCTTCCTTTAGGACGCGCTGGCCCTTGCCGGTTCCCTCAATGTCGGCAATATCGAGGTTTAGGTCCTTCAGCATGTGCCGGACGGCTGGCGTGACAAGGCCAGAGTTCTTCGGACCCGAGATGGCCTCGCTGATTTCTCGAGAGGGCTCTGGCGGCGGCACTTCAGTGAAGGCGTTTCCTTCCTGTCGAACCTCTTCTTGCACAGAGTTTACGTCCTCTGGGTTTGGGTCAGGTTGCGGAGAGCCGTGTGCTTCCGTCTCTGCTGGTGGCTCGGTCCCGGTATCCGCACCGTCGACCTCGATGTCGAGAAGAGCCTAAGCGAATCAGCACCTCGCCAACAGCAGGTTCGCAGTGGAAACAAAATCTTACACTTCCGACCTTGGCCATCTCGTCAACGTCGTAGTGGAGCTTGCGGATGGTTCCATCAAACCGAGAAGTGATCTGTGACAATCGTAGGTGAGTTCATGGTACGGCTTTCCTTCCTCACAGGACGCATCATGCATACGAACCTCGACAGATGCCTTGTCAGACTGAACCTCGCAGATGGGATCAAACTGCTGGACTTGGTCACCGGGCTTCACAAACCACGTCGTGATCTGACACTCAGTTATGCCTTGCCAATATTAGACTTGTCTCCTTTCCTTGCCTCCACATGTCCCTCTACTCACCTTCGCCAATGTCAGCGAGCAGATATGGCTTTAGGGCGCCGAGGAGTCGTGTGCTGTGGAATAGACGGCTGCTGTGGGGATTGAAGGCACCGGTGAGGAATGGATGATGCATCGCGCCCTGCAGTCTCGCGCTCGACCATCTTGCAGCATACTGGACGCTTCCACGGAGCGGTTGGTACATGTTGACGGGATTCCAGGCTAGAACTACCGCAATCGGTGTCTCAGTTCCTGCTGTTGTTCGACGCCCGATGAGGATGAGACCGCTACGTGTATCAAGCGACGGTGTTGGCCTCCAAGGAGAGAGACTCGAGCATCTCATCAAGTCTAATAAAATGCCATCATCATCGTCAATGGCTGGCCGGTTGCGACACCGGCAGTCCTCGCACCGGATACCCGACGAAGAGCGATGCTAGCCAGTCACTGACTGTTTCTGCGGATGGGTCGTAAGCTCGGCGCGTTGAGTGTTTGAGCCTGTGGGATTAGTATCCGTCTCACTACTAATAGCTCCGAGCCTCCGAACGGACCCCTTTAGATTGACTACCTAAGGCGCGAGGCGCTTCCACAGCTCCACGCTCTTCCGGGCGTCTCGGCTCGCTGCGGTACCGGAAACCTTGGGCCTTGAGCAGCCGGTATTGGAACAAGGCCGTATTCTAGAGGATAAGGAGCAGTCATTCGGACCAAACGACCAAGTCCTATCCAATGTAATTGTTTTTTTTTTCCGTGCTTCCTCGTCGTACTTCTTGTCCACCTTGTGTTAATTCATCATCACCCTTCGACATGAGGTCCCTGTGGCGATGTCAGCAGCAGAGGTCTGCCCTCGCAGCCGTAGTGAAGCAGCCGATTCCAACGAGATGGGCCAGATGCGAAATACTGCCCTTACAGGCGAGCTACTCAACAGCGTACTTCCACCTTCCTACCTAGTCGAAGAATTTATGCTAAGCAACTTGCGACAGGTCTTGCTTCCCAGGTGCCATGAAAAGTCCATTGGAGAGGGAAATGGCCTGGATCGAACCCGCGACTATCCCGCCGATTTCAACCTTCTCCATCATGAATGCCGATGGCTCCGTCGAGAACGAGAGCCGGTTGTCACCCGAGCTGACCACCGACAAGATGCTGGAACTGTACCGAAACATGCTCACAGGTAGGACTGTCGGGAAATGTCCACAGCGAAGCCATGCTGACTGGCCATAACTAAGTCAATATCATGGATAGCATCATGTTCGACGCGCAAAGACACGGCCGACTGAGCTTCTACATGGTATGAACCGGCGAGTGGCTTCTGATGGTGAACATCCCGACCTAACAAGAGATAGGTTTCCCATGGCGAAGAGGCCATTATGGTTGGGTCGGCAGCGGCCTTGTCTCCGGGCGATGTTATCACGACTCAATATCGAGAACATGGCGTTTTCCTTCAGCGAGGCTTCGAGCTCAAGGACTTTATGAGCCAGCTGACCGCCAACAAGAATGATCCAGGCAAAGGCCGCAACATGCCTGTTCATTACAGCGGCAAGGCCAAGGTCAACATCGTAAGTCATCTCGTCTTCCCTGTCCACCCTTTGATCCAGGCTGACTATTTGGCCGCCGCCAGCACGCCGTCGCCTCCACCCTCGGCACTCAAATCCCCCACGCAGCCGGAGCAGCCTACGCCCTGAAGATGAACACTCTACAGGACGGTGCGGAACCTCAAGTTGCCGTCGCATACTTTGGAGAAGGCGCTGCCAGCGAGGGAGACTTCCACGGCGCCTTGAACATGGCCGCAACGCAGGAGTGCCCCGTCATCTTCATCTGCCGAAACAACGGGTACGCCATCTCAACCCCTGCGGCGCAGCAGTACAAGGGTGACGGTATCGCGAGCCGAGGCGCCGGCTACGGCATCGAGACCCTCCGAGTCGACGGCACCGACATCTTCGCCGTGTACGAGGCCACCAAGGAGGCCCGGCGGCGCGCGACCGAGGGCGGCGGCCGGCCGATCCTGCTCGAGTTCATGAGCTACCGCATCTCGCACCACAGCACCAGCGACGACAGCTCGGCGTACCGGGGCCGCGACGAGGTCAACATCTGGAAGTCGTCGCGTAACCCGCTCTCGCGACTGCGACTTTGGCTCGAGAGCAAGGGCGTCTGGAGCGAGGACATGGAGAAGCAGACGCGTGCGCAGCTGCGGAAGGACATCATTCGTGAGCTGACCGAGGCGGAGAAGGAGAAGAAGCCGGCACTGCAGGCTATCTTCTCCGACGTGTACGAGGAGCTGACGGAGGAGGCGGCGGCTCAGAGGGAGGAGCTTAAGAGGATCATGCTCAAGTATCCGCATGAATATGACTGCCATGAGCACGAGGGTGGAATCGAGAGTTTGTAACATGTTGCTTAGGGGACTGCCAGATGGTTTGAGCCAAGCGCAGAAGTTCTATAAATTATCTATACCGAGCTGCTCTGGAAATGCTAGCTGTACTGGCATTGGGTCCATGAGAGAGCAAAATGTGAAGGAAAATGTCTTTAGCAATGCGGGAGCATCGTGTCCTGGCAGGAGAGCCAACTGCACTCTAGCTACTGGTTAAGATGCACATGATTGGCACCACGCATCTTCAGGGTTGCAACATTGACATGACGACCCAGCTGTGGAGTTGAACTTTTGATGGAACCTGGCTGAGTTGAGCATCCAGCTCGCCTGTTTGTGAAGCGTGTTGCTGAATCTACATACACTCCGTGCCACCGCTTCTCGGAACCCAGTGCTCCAACCATGCTCGATGACTGTGAAAACGCCGCCCTCCGCCTATGCGATACAAATAACAAAGGCCAACGTGAGATGTAG
The DNA here is from genome assembly GCA_011320165.1 of Fusarium protoensiforme. Taxonomy (NCBI): domain Eukaryota; kingdom Fungi; phylum Ascomycota; class Sordariomycetes; order Hypocreales; family Nectriaceae; genus Fusarium; species Fusarium protoensiforme. The sequence continues at coordinate 16,449 of JAANQP010000900.1, forward strand.
CTCAGCCGTGGACGCCGCAGGTCCGCTCTCGGATGAGTTCCCTGCGCTTCCTCGCCCGTGCTGTCTCAAGTAAGCAACCCCAGTCGCGACCAGTGCTGGAACTCAACTCACCTCCGTCATAGGCGATGAACTCGTGGAGACCGCGGCCGGCGGGGACGGTGGGTAGCACGGGGACCTTTTTCTCCGTCTTAACCTCGAGCAGAGCCGGTCCCTCCGTGTTTACCAGCCATTCAAGGCTCTTGCTCACTTCGCGAGGGTCAGAGACAGATTGGCACTGGACATGCATGGACTCAGCCAACTTGAGGAAGTCAGGGTTTGAATGATGCGTGTGGGCGTAGCGATCTTCGTAATAGATATTCTGGAGCTGCGTGACCATGCCCTGTTCCTCGTTATTCAGAAGGATAACCTTGATGCCGATATTAAACCTCGCAGCTGTTAGCAATTCGGAGATAGTCATGCTTAGTGAGGCATCCCCATCGATATCGATCACCAGCGCTTCTGGGCGGGCCAGCTTGGCCCCGATGGCAGCGGGCAGGCCGTACCCCATGGTCCCCAGGCCGCCAGACGTAATCATGGTCCTCGGATGCCTCCACCGGAAATACTGCGCCGTCCACATCTGATGCTGCCCCACGCCCGTGGTGATGTAGGTCTTCTCCTCGCGTCCGCCGACAATGGTGCTGAGCTGCTCGATGAGCGCCTGCGGCATGATGCGCCCAGGGGTGCGCTCGTAGTCAGAGAGCGGCCACTTCTTCTTCCAGGCGTCGATCATGCTAAACCACTCCGCGCGGCTCTGCATGGTGCGAGGCTCGAGCTGTGGCAACAGGTGGGCGAGGTTGGTGGCGGCGTCTCCCTCGACGGCTTCCGTGGCTTGGATCACCTTGTTGATGTTCTTGGGCACGATTTCAAAGTGTACGATGCCGCCCTGGCGTCGTTTCTTCTCGGCCGCGTATGCTTTGGGCGCGAATTTAGCGATGTTCATCGTCACCCGATCGTCAAACCTGGCGCCCAAGGCGATGATGAGGTCTGCTTCCTGCATAGCCATATTAGCGTACGCGGTGCCGTGCATCCCGAGCATATGGAGCGCCTTCTCGTCGAGCTCGTCAAACGCGCCGAGGCCCTGGAGAGTTGTCGTGACGGGGATCGAGCATCTCTTCGCCAGGTCCCGTAGGAGCTCCGGGCCTCCCTCGGAGAGAATGATGCCCTGGCCGGCGTAGATGACGGGCCTCTCGGCTCTGTTGATCATCTGCGCGACTCTTTGGAGGGTCGCGTCGAGATGGTTCTGGGTCAGCTGGTGGGCGACTCGGGATGCCGCGCCGGATATGCTAGGGAGGGAGGACTGCGTAGGGATTGCATTCTTCACGATGCTACGGCTGCAGTTGTGCAGATCGACGAGGACAGGACCCGGGCGGCCGCTTGTCGCGATCTCAAAGGCCTCGTTTATCCGTCTCGGCAACTCTTCGATCGTCTTGACCATGACAGCCCATTTAGTGCAGGCCCGAGCGATGCCGATAGCATCCGGGTCGTCCACCCCCATTGTCCAGTCGCGCTCGAAAAAGACAACCATGGGTGTTCCGTCGGAGAGGGCGTCCTGGATGGGCGTGATCATGTTGGTTATGCCGTGGCCCGAATTAACAAAGACGACGCCGGGCTTGCCTGAAGCGCGGGCGTAGCCTTCTGCCATGTGGCCGGCGCCCTGTTCGTGTTTTGGAGGGATTACATCGACAGTCGGGTTGGGCGTTTCGCGAAGAGCCTGCAGGACGGGCACGGTTGGGAGGCCAACTGGTAGGTCATCGAGGTTAGCCAGACAATCCGCTACACCAGGATCACTCATTCCACCAACATACAGATGTGTTTTACTCCGTGTCTCTCCATCATCTTGTAGAAAACTTGGCCACCCGCTTGTCCAATAAACCTAGTTCCACTGTAAGCGAGCGAGCGATCAAGGAAATGGCGTCGTACTGTTCGTCCATTCGGCTCGCTCTCGAATCAGAAGACGCGTCGGCACCGTGCTGGGTGGTCTTGAGCTTCTGCAGCGGACGGCATGTACTCAGCATGTCAGGACTGTAGGCCAACCCTCCTTGTCAGCGAACGAGAGAATCAGCATACATGAGGCAGGTTAACATACGATATAGTCTCCGGGGGTCTCGGCTGCTCAGCCGCCGTTGCTATCCTCCGCGTATGCTGTACGGGCATTGTGGCCAAGCCTCTGGCAACGACGGCGGCCCTCGAAGGCCCCAGTCGAAGTTTGTTGGCGTGCTGAAAGAGGATCATGGTTGGCGTTGTGCCGTTTCCCAGCAGCCGGCGACTACGCAAAACGTCTTCCAGGTCCCTTCTCTGATGGGATGAGATGGATGAGATAGATGAGATGAGATGCGACGCTGTCTTGGAGGCGCTCAAGTTGTCTCTCGGTTTAGAAATGCCAAAACCCCATTAAAACCGCCCGTTGCCGCAGGACTAAAAATTTGAACTCGACTCATCCGGTGGAATGGGTTCGCCGCAGCGACATCGGCGAAGAGGAAAAAGGAACTTGACTCTCTCTTTGCCCCTTGTCAGAGGCATTGTACGGGAGGGGGCTAACGAAAAGCCAGGAGGTCCAGCACGGGGCTAATATCGCAAGTCTGGACCTCACACCCTCTCTCTGACATAACAAAGCGTGACTAACACGGAGTACCTACCTCGTCGGACAGAGGCCGGTTATAGAAGAGCTCAGCTCTCGCCACAACGCTTGTCCACATCTCCATGATTCTCCGCACCGGGCTCGGCGTTCATGTGGCCATATGCCGGCAGCCGAGCCTTTGGAACCGACCGAGCATGATGCTTTTGTAGATTCGGAGCATTTGGGTCATTGGGCCTAGGTGACAGGGCTCTGCATCATCTGCCCGATCAATGGCCGGTTATCTATCTCCCATTCCCCACAGCAAGCTTTGGCCCCAGGTGCTCGAAACGTTGGCGAATCAAGTTGCTTGTGTACTCATTACTTATCTCCTAGTCTCCTACCCCGCAAAGACCACCTGTCTTCCCCTCGCCACCCAGTTCCAGTGACTCTTCAGGACATACAATCCATCTGCCCCTGGAGACCCATCCCATCATCAATTCACTTATAATCGTCGCCACTGACTAAGCTCTCGCGCTGTCATCACCTCGCACCCTTGGACTACCAACCAACCCTTGATACCATCATGTCTGATGCACCATGCGCTGACGCATCCACCGTGTCCCAGAAAAGGTAAGCCAAGTGTCAACTCTCCAGGGGCACTGCAGTTTGCCAACACAGCTGACATGACAGGCTGCGCAACCGACTGTCCCAGCAAGCCTTTAGGAAACGACAGAGCGCCTACATCAAAGATCTGGAAAGACGCTTAGAGATAAGAGGCAATGACGAGACCGGGCAGATCGCCCAGCTAGAGAGCGACAACCGCGCTCTACGGGAGCAGCTCACGTCGGCCTGCGCCAAGCTCGAACGCATCCAGATCACCCTGAGATCGCTGTCAAATTCAATGATGAGCCATGTATCTCACGGCGCGGAAACCGGCCTTCCGACTCCTCAGGCTTCGTTGCCCAAGTCGACTTTGGACACGGAAGATGAGGGCGACACGACTGCGACAGCTGAAGTAACGGCCCAGGACCAAACCAGCCCCACCACGTCGCCCGAAACTGCCAGCTACGCGAACGAGACGGCAGGGCCAGAGCCGCAAGAAGACGCCGAGGTTCTCTTTCCTTCGGCCCCGCCCGACGCCTTGCAGGCCGATAACCTCGAGGTGGGCGACAGGATGGTAGTTCACCACGATGCCCTCGCTACCGGCGTTCTGGTCCCGGGTGGGCCAGAGTCGTTGAGTCTGGAAATATCGGCCCTTCTTGGGAGGGTCTCGGGTATTCAAGACTTGCCGGATATATGGACGCACCATTATCAGATGGGCCCTGCAAGCTTCCAAGCCCGGAGCCCCGACGCCGACAAGACGAGCCGGGCGCTTGCTACTACCAACTCCTCATTTTCGGATCATATGCAGATGATAAGAGCATGCTTGGTCAAGAAATGGCAAAAGGTCAGCAAGTTACAGCCCAAATCAGCCACGCAGTAAGATGCCCGACCCCTCTCTTTGTAGTCTGCACCTCCGCTGACCCGTTAAATTGCTAGAGATGCCCTTCGACTCTCTGCCACGGTTATGCTGTCGCTCTTCCATAGCATCAGTCGACCCGCGGCTCTTACTTGGTACACGGCCACTAGGTTCCAGGAGAACGTTGCCGATCTGCTTCTCTGGCAGATGAACCGATCTCGTCTGGTCTACTCACGCCTCCACGCAAGCTATAGACCCTCGGCACTGCAGCTCTTTGAACAGTACCCCTCGGTTATCGACTGGTGTCCGTTCCCGACCATCAGAGACAAGTTAATCCTCCTACACGCTGCAAATCCTTATCTAGATCAAATCATCTGCGATATCGCAACCGCTTATGCGGTCGAGGTTGATGCAGATAAGTTGCTTCTTGGACAAGTGGGCCGGGGCTACATCCGGGTCTGGGATCTGGTGTGCGCCTTCGAATCAGAGGACAGCGACGGCGACGATGCTAGTTCAGGCATTATGCTCAACTATCTATCAGGTGGCGACTTCACGGACGGCCAGCTTTCCTTCTTCCTCCCTGCGCCTAGCGTTGAATGCCTGTTTGAGCCTCACTATGCTAGGAAGGCTTTCAGGACCCTTGGTCTAGATGATGGAGTTCCGCGATTCAAGGTTGACCCCAGTCTATTTATACAATACCCCGAGCTATACGACCCTGGTGCCGATATAATAGCCATGGGAACTGCCATTGCGCCCAATGTCCAGACGAAGATACCTGGCCCGACCTTGCCGAGACAAGAGACTATGAAGATTTATCAGAATGTCGCGGATTGGTGTGTCAACGGCATCTGCAATGCGTCACTGGTGTAATTGAATTGAATTAAATTACGAGCCCCTCAATGACCGTGTGACAAGGGGGATGTCAGCGACCTCCATTGTCTGAGAGGGATTGCGACGGTTGACTGCAAGGGAGTCAATCATAAGTGACAAGTTTGGCCTTTGCGATTGTGCAAGAAAAATGATTACTTCCATTCTAACTATTTTATCAATTTCGGTTCAGAATTTTTACCTTGACTTCTCGGCTTCTAAAGTCCAGAGGCGTCGAGGTGCCATATGCAGTCTGCCACTGGGTTTCATCACGCTGCTTCTGCTCCAAAATGACCTGTCCCGGCCTAAACCTGGTCCTGAATCCACCGTTCCGCTGCAAGCTGGAAACGCAATCTACAGTTTTGCGAGTGGTCCATCCTTCAATACCACCCCAAGCGACTCAGGGGTGATATCAGCGATGCTGTTGCAGCCACAGAGCTGCATGCACCTCTTGAACTCGGCGTAGAGAATATCCAGAGTCTTGGTAACGCCTGCTTCTCCATCATACTGCGATTAAGCACCAGTGTTAGCGACTTTCTCTTACGTGTTGACATGAATGCAAGCTGCTTACCGCCAGCCCCCATATCATCGGGCGGCCAATCCACACACACTTAGCCCCAAGAGCCAGCGCCTTGAAAACATCTGTTCCGTTTCGGATCCCGCCGTCAATGTGGACGTCGATCTTTCCATTTGCCGCCCGGACACACTCCGGGAGGGCGTCAATGGTGGCCGGCGTCTGGTCGAGCTGCCTGCCTCCGTGATTACTGACGATCACGCCGTCGCAGCCATACTGGATCGCAAGCTCTACGTCCTCGGCGGTCAGGACGCCCTTAATCCAGATCTGCATTTTAGTTACGCTTCGAAGCCAGGGGATCTCCCGGGCCCAGGAGTGCGAGTCCGAGTTGAATGAGCTAAAGCCGTCGTCGTGAGTCTGGGCGCGGATCGTCTCCGATGTCCTCTCAAGCATGGGCAATGATAGGCCTTCGGGGGTCCGGAAGTCGTTGCGGAGCTCATTATATCTCACGCCAAGCACTGGACTGTCTGCCGTGAGAAAGATGGCGGTGAATCCGGCCTTCTCGGCGCGTCTAATGATGCGCAATTGAGCCGAGCGGTCCTGCATCGTATATAGCTGCATCACGTGGTGCAAATGACCAACGGCAAGCCCGGCGGCTCGTACATCCTCGACCGAGTAGTTAGAGAAAGAAGACACGCCCATGTGGACTCCGCGCTTCGCACATGCGCGGCTTGTGGCGAGTTCGCCGTCTGGATGCGCCATGGCCTGGATGCCAGCGGGCGACACGCAGAGCGGGAAGGGGATCTTTTGCCCAAACAATGTGGTTGTCGTATCGGCCTTGGATACGTCAACGAGGACTCGAGGTCGCAGACGGTACTTGGAGTAGGCTGTCGTGTTCTCGTTGACCGTGATCTGGTCGGTTGAGCCGGCATCGTAGAATTCTACCGGAGCAGAATGGTTAGCATCCATACTGACTCGCCATGTCCTACACGGCCTCACCTCTTGCGGTAGTGGACAGGTTCTCTGCGGCTGCTGCCTTGATGTCGTCAAGGCAGAGGATCAGTCTCTGATCGTCCTTGGATACCATTGCGATGGCAAGAGGTTTGGAAACGAGGGGAGAAGGCTTGTGGTGCGTAAGTTGGATCTGGGTTGTGGACGCTCCGAATTGTTCGCAACCAACTCTGGCCGGTTTATACTGAGCCATTCTCCAAAAATGGGTCCATTGAGCGGCGAGACCCGACTCTCACCATCATGAATTGGCCCCGCCTTTCGGAGGTGTTGCTCATGGAGGCGTCGGGAATGACTAACGGCTAGTTACGTGGATATGGACGGCGCCTGGTGGCCAAAGGCTGGTTGACTAAGTCGGGGATCGCCCAAAGAACAAGAATCTGCTCTGCGGGCTGGGATATAAGTAACAATGCTTTATTTGGGCTTTTGGTCTCTTCATCCAATTTCATCCCCTTCTTCGACCCCGAGCTCCTGTAGTCATGTCCGCCAAGGCAGTTTTCTCCCCAGACGCGCCAAACCCGCCACCTTTCCTCTCCCAAGCTATCAGCTTAGCCAACCTAGTGTTCTGCTCTGGCCAAGTAGCAATCAACCCAAAGACTGGCGTGCTTGTCCAAGGGACGGTTAGCGACAGAACAGTTGGTAGTAACCCGTCATTAGGATCTTCTAGATTACTTATTCAATGGGATCTTTCAGAAGCAGATCTTACTCAACCTCGGTGCCGTCCTCAACGCGGCTGGGTCCGGTCTGGACAGTATTGTCAAAGCCAACATCTACCTCACCAACATCCAAGACTTTGCCGAGGTCAATGAGGTCTATGTTTCCTTTTTCCCAGGCCTGAAGCCGGTAAGCATCGTCGAGCCCGGATGATTGTCGCCCTAGTTTTAATGGATCTTTCTCAGGCAAGGACATGTGTGGGGGTCAAAGAGCTTCCCTTGGATACCGATGTCGAGATCGAGTGCATCGCAACTAAGCATGAGTCGATAGGAGGTCACTTATAGATAAGAACGAGATAGCCAGCAGCATTGGAGAGCATGCCAGCCTGGGTGAAATTGGATAGTTGTAGGCGCTTTTTTAGTAGTTGCTAGTATTATAAAATAGTTAGTAATTAATTACTAAGAATTAAACTAATTAATAAATTATGTTTTTATTATTAAAAATAAGGTTTATTAATTAATTAAGACTAATTAATTATTAATAAAATTTATTAAATATTAATTAAGTTTAATAAAATAAATAAATATTAAATATAAATTATTTAAGTAATTTAACCTTATTATATACCTAAAAGGCAAATTAAGATAACTTAGTAAGA
>JAANQP010000901.1:0-13772 GCA_011320165.1 Fusarium protoensiforme
CCTTTCTACACCACCCTTCCCACCCCCATATTCCATCCATCCTCTCTCTCTCTCTCCCCTCCGGCCCCCGTTCGTTCTTTTGCACTTGACAACTCCAAAGCCCAAAGCATCACCAGTCTTTGTTTTCCTTCGTTTCTTTTTTATTCTTTTATTTCTTATTGTTTCTGATTCAACACTCTCGCTCAACCAAAAGTCACCTCCAAGGCGACTTTTAAAACTACACTCTCGCTCTTGTCTCTCGTTTTTCGACTCGTTTCCGGAAATCCCAAGGAGGAAAGGAAATCGACTCAAACGCCTTCTGTTGTGCCATACGGTATAATCAGGCTCGCCACTACAACACGTTCGCTTCTCAACGACCATCACGCTTTCAAGGAAAAACAACACCACTTTTTAGCTCGCTCGATCAAAAAAAGGCTCTCACCCGAAAAACAACACTACCGTCGTTGCCGATTTACACTACAGTCGATTCCCGTCCATCTCCATGTGAACGCTGCCCATGGATCCGAGCCAGAACCAGAACCAGAGCCAGAGCCCCCAGCAGCAGCAACTCGACCTTCGGCAGTACCAGCAGCACATCATGTCGCAGCAACCGAGCCCCTCGCCGTCTCACCAGCAGCAGCACCATGACGCCACTCCTCAGGATGTCCTCGCCGAGGCAAGGAAGAACCTCCAGGTCCTGATCGACTCGGGCCTGTCCAAGGATCTCCTTCATCAATGGGTCGATGAAAGCCAGTCGCTCTCCTTGAGCCTGAGCGCCATGTCCTCGATCTCTTCGATTCCCGCCCAACCTCAACAGCAGGCTCCTCCCGCCTTTAGCCAACCTCAACAACCGAATCCCACCCCCAGCGCTGTTTCGCTCGCTCCTCCTCCGCCGCTCCGATGCCCTCCTCCACCTCCTATTGTCCCGAATATTCCGACAGTGACGACCACTCACACCAACAGCCCATCGACTGCCACCACGCCATCCGTCGAGATCAAGCACGAAGCCGTTCCCGAAGAGGCCCCTTGTATGTCATGCTCACCTGACTGCGGTTGCCGTCGATTGCCTTGCTTCTCTGCACTTGCTGACTGATTTGCTAATCAAGACAATGAAGCAGCCATCTTCATGCCGCCTCAGGCTCCATTTAACCATCGCCCTCGCATCTCCGTCTCCTCGACGAGCTCCGGCTCCTCCGGCCATGCTTCCATCTGGTCCACCAACTCGGGCCAGTCATCGATGTCTTGGCAATCGTCAACCTCCAACTGCGCCCGATCTCAGGCGCCTCTCCCTCTCCCTCCATCTAACCCGATTAGCGGGCCGCTTGGCGCCATTGGTGCTCCAGTCGGCACCGCCGGAAAGACCAACATTTACTGGTGTACCTCGTGTGAAACGAGCTTCAAGCGCAAGTACGACTGGAAGCGCCACGAGGACGAGTTCCACGAGCGCTGGCGCAAGTACCCCTGTCCCGAGCCTGGTTGCAACCGCAGCTTCTGGGGTTCCAACTCGTTCAACCAGCACCACAAGCAGTGCCACGGCTGCAAGACGTGTCCCCACGCCGAAAAGGTGGTCAAGTTCCTTCGAAAGCGCAAGTATTGGGCCTGCGGCTTCTGCTCTGCTCTTCACCCGGCCCGTGAACGCCATGTCGAGCACGTCGCCCGCCACTTTGAGTCTGGTATGACCAAGGGTGACTGGATGCACTCTCGGGTGGTTTATGGTCTCCTGCACCAACCCCTGATCCACGAGGCTTGGGACGCACTTGTCGTCAGCAAGCAGCCCGAGTATAATGGCCGAAGACCCCAGTTCAGCTGGCACCCAAGCAAGACTGGCCGTGCCCAGGGCTTCCTGGAGAATGAGAGTCCCGGCCAGCTGCAGGATCTGCTCGAGTTCTTCTCTGGCGACGAGGGTGAGGCTCAGTGGATTGTCAGTGTAGCTTACGACCTCGCCGATATCGTCCTCACCTCAGCGCCTATCCCCTCGCCCCAGTACTCGCATACGAGCCTGGCACCCCAGGCATTCCCTCACGACCCTCGCATGTCGTTCATGACACTTCCTACTCAGGGTCACCCTGGCCACCAGTCGATGATGCCTTCGCCAGATCCTCAGCAGACTTCGTTTGCAGCACCTTTCCGCAACACAATAATGGTTCCATCGCAGCCGTTCACACCCGTGTCGAGACCATCTCCCGATTCTTCCTCTCACTCCCCCATGGGACCCTCGACTTCGCCTCTGATGCCACCACCCGCGTCCTCGCCACTGGACAAGCGCGAGCTGCCACCACCTCCTCAGAGTCAGGGTCAGGGTCAGGAAGCTGGTGAATCAATGATGGACTTTGAGTATTCGCCAGCTCCTGTGGTATTTGACGACTGGGAGAGCATCATCCTGGAGCAGCCAGGACAACAACAACATAACGGAGCACCAGCCGACTGGGGCATGGTGCAATACTTCAATGACCCTCGGGTCACATCATGAGCTTACCTCGTTTGAGCTCGCCATTCTTTTTGAGTTTCTGGACATTGCCGAGCCATTTGTTTTCCCCTTGTGAGCAAGGGTCGCGTATCAACACCCCCTCCCCCAGCCCAACCCAGCTTTGGGTGTACCACGTTTCCTTGAATCGAACTGAACCCAACCGAACCCATCACCTTGGACCGACTCGACTTGTCCTTGTGCGAGCATTTCCTTTTATTTCCTTAGTAGATAATGATAATACCCCTTCATCGAGACGACAGGTGAGGGCATCTGTGGTTTTGTTTGTCATCTTGTCATGGCAGGTGCTGGAAATGGAATGTATGGGGCTTCTTATGTCCTGGATTTAAAAAACGGAGTTGGAGGCATTGTATCGTGTCGTGTTTATTGATTTCCTTGAATGTCTTGACGGACGAGAATAACTGAGCAAAGGAGCGAGAGAGAGAAGATGGCGGAGGATGGCAATACATAGGTGGAGGAGGTTGATGCACGAGCTGCGGCGATGCTGCATAGCTGGCCAGCGGCTCGCTGTAAGATATATAGGACATGGAAAGGAATAGAAAAACCCGAACGGGATGATTTTGAATGACTTTTTGAGAAAACCTTTGCGTGCCAGCATGTGGCTTTTATTTATGTGCGAGGGCGTTGAACTTGAATGCAAGGGGCTTGGTGGGAGGAATGAAGCTTGTCTCAGACAGGGACTGATGGACGCATGCCGGCCTGCATGGCGTATGTATGTCGTGTATGTATGCGCGTTGGAGGGTGATATTGAGATTGAGATGAGCGGTGCAGGGAGATGTATGTCTTGGACGTGCAGTGCATAGTCTGTTGAGATGAACACTGCGTCCCTACCTGTATGTCAGGTTTCAGTCAACGTATAAGACATGGCAGCCAATGCGAGTTGAGCAAGCTCAAGTTCAAGTTATGGATGGGTATTAAACTGGGGCGGTGACAACTTGGTTGTTTAGGCTGAACGGGGAGTGACTAGAGGTTTGTATGTGAATAATAACTAGTTCCTGAGCTTGGCTCAAAGTTTAACTCGTTCCTGGGCCTATGGAAGCTAGTCACCATCGCCACCTAGGCTCCAAAGGAAGGACTGGACAAAGAAGACGGCCTAGGAGACGGCCATGATGGGAGTGTGAACATAACAAATGGGCCCCGAGTTTGTCAATTCATCCACACAAAGGCCGCAGGCAAATGTCCTATGGCGTCACTGGGCGTTCTCACCATGTTGTCAAGGTACACGCCTGGGAAACTGATACCATTAGGGAAAACGCAGTGATGGGCTCTTGTACAGGAAAGAGTCAATGGGCTGGTTGTGACAATGCAAGTTTGTTCTAGGGGTCTTTGTCTTGAGTCCAAGTGAACAAGACAGGACGACGGCTACGAACATCGGGACCACACACATGAATAAGGTAACATGACCAAAGAGAAGGCAATTAACCCTCCTTGAATTGTGTATATACATCAACTCTTGGCCGCGGATGATTACTTTATCACATTTACCTGACATTCCGTCATCAACACCACTCTTCGTACAGCAGTTATTGACAATGCCTCGCGACGACAAGCACAAGAAGCTGACAGAGGACATGCCCCTCGGCGCCCGCATCGGCATGAACATCATGCTCGCAGCCGCACCTCCCACACTCCGAAGACACGCCATCCGCCACCTGGAAGCTGGCCAACGACCTATACGCAAGACTAGAGCCGAGAGGCGGCGCGAGTGGGAGATTGAACAAGCCGCCAGGGCCCGCAGGGCCGGGGGCGAGTGGACTCCTGCTTCTTATCCTTGGGATGAGGATGAGAAAGGAAGTGGGAGTGATTCTGACGCTCGAGGTGGAGGAGATTTGAGCGCTGACGAAGAGCAGGTTACGTCGAGACGATCGAGGGGTCGTCCTCCTCGAAATGGCGACGAGTCTGAAGTCGTATCAGGGACACGCACCCCCTCTCGCAGCTCTCGACCTCCAAGATTCACTCGTGAGTCTCGCCAGAGCCTTACAGATCACTGGCTGCACACGGGGCGACGCCTTGATCGGGTGCAGGAAGAAAACGAGCAAGAGGGTCAAGGCAACGGCGCAGGGCCTTCAAGAACCGTCCAAGTGCCCCAGGCACCAAACCCATTTGAGTATATAGACCCTCCTCCCGCGCCCGACATGACAAGCATGACGACAGGGCGCCAACGTATATACTGGTGGTCCAGCGAAGTTGGCGGCGTCCCCGAGGACCTGCGCACCGTTGATGATGCCCGCACCTCGGTGTCGACGGCCTGGCCTGGTCCTCTCACCGACGCTGGCGATGAAGTTGGACCTAGCGAGAGTATCAGTGTGGTTGACGACGGAGCAGGGGATGAGGGACTGTACAGGAGGGGACAGATTGCACCCAGCTCTCGAGGGGGTGGGACACAATCGGAGAGCACGAGATGGTCCTAGAGCAGTGTTGGGCCGTCCGAGAATTACGGGTGTAGCCGGTTATTGTAGAGCTGGGAGGGAGTTGCTGCGTTGATGGCGAATCTTGAGAGACATGACTGGTGGAGTTTGGGCGCGTGTGGTGCTTGATGATGCAGAGATTGACTGAGTTGAGATACTCGCACATTAGTTATTTTATTTCTTTTGTAGACCGATGTATATATTTTCTTTTGTTGAATCGTTAAACAGATGTAGTGTAAGTGACCTAGTTGTTCAACTTGGAGCAGGAGGTGGTAGCAGGCAGGGGGGGGTTGTTTGATACACCAACATTGCTATTTAGCACACTGCTAGCTTTTAGACATTAATAGTGGCTCTCATAATCAATTGGTGTCTTGACACGATATCCCTCTTGGAGTAGGATCCGTATTGTTGGTATCAACAACGTCTCCAAGAGGAGTTATCGGGCACAGCATCAGAGAATACAATAATAAACACATGACAACACTAAGACCCAATGCAGTAAAACACTGTGGCCCAGATGAAATTAAGCTTCTATGGCGGCAGTCATAGAAGTAGGATCCGTATCCAAGGGATAGGATCTGTATCAATCCCTAAATGGTCAATCATTCACCAAGATATAGCAAGGCCCCTTATTAAGATAAATCATAGGTAGCTAATACTCATGCTAAGAAATGTACCTAGGCCAGGCGAATGTCCATTAAATCGCCAAGTTGCAGTGTCAGATGAGGTTCCTTCCTTCCTAGGTAGGTAGGTTCAGACATCGACAGCTGGACAACACGTGACCACGCATAACCTTTGAGCAGACATCACAGATCCAGAGCTTCTCTTACAAAAGTTCAGTAAAAAACCTCTTTCTCCCCCCATCAAGATCTATATAAATTGACTACTGAACCATTGACAATCGTGGCAACCCAATACTTCAACCTGTCGAATTGTAAAAGCTCAAGCTTCTGTGGGTTGATGTCATCGCCCACCAATTAAAAGGACCCACCCTCGAGACGCGACGCGATGCGATGCGATCGAGCCTCGACTTGAACTGAGGTGCCCATAGAAGATAAGATACCTACTTCTTCTTCCCTGCGATGACTACCCTCGACGACGATCGCATGTCGGCGAGCTCAGCCGAGTCGGAGCACGACAATGACCGCCCCGACCAGGACAACGATGCCGACGAGGCCATGGAGGACGTCGACGATAATGGCGAACAAGACGCCGACGCCGGCGACGACGACGACAACGGAGACGATGATAACAACGACGACGAGGAAGACGATGATAACGGCGAAGACGCAGAGGGCGACGCAGAGGGAGATGCGCAGGATAGTCAGGCCCCGGCTACAGACTCCAACGACCAGCCCGACGACAAAGTCAAGACCGAGACGACGGCAGCAGAGTCGCGGCAAAAGTCGGCCACGCCAGCGCCCAAGATGTACACGAAATGGCCCGTCCCGAGCCCCGAGGTCATCAACGCACACCTCTACGACATCGTCCCTACCATGGCCGCGCCCCAGTCCACCAGCGTCAACGCCATGGCCATCACCCCGGACCTGAGGTACTGGATCACCGGAGGGTCAGACGGGTACATCCGCAAGTACGACGGGCCCAACACCATCAACGGCAAGCTGCCCTTGACGGTTGCCCAGAGGCATCCCTTTGTCGACAGCGTCACAAAGGCTGGTATACTCATGTCGTACTGGGAGAACGAGGAGCCTCAACCCCCAGGGAGGGGCGACCAGGAGCATGTTCTATCTCCCGTATACTCTCTGGCCGTGCAGTCCGAGGCTCTGTGGTTGCTCTCTGGTCTCGAGTCGGGAGGTATAAACCTGCAGAGTGTGCGCCACGACGAGGGCAAGCGCATCCACTGTCTGCAGCAGCACAAGAATGCCGTGAGCGTCTTGACGCTGGCCCAGGACGAGAAGAGCGTGATCAGCGGCAGCTGGGACAAGAACATCTTTGACTGGGATCTCAACACGGGTCAGACCACGCGCAGCTTCGACGGTAACTCCGGTCAGATCTCGGCCATCGAGCTACGTCCTGCGAGCGGCGCTCCTATACCTGAAGAGGCTGACGAACCTATCCCGTCGACCACCATGTCGACAAACAACGGCGTCGCGCCCGCCAGCGGCAACTTTACAAACGGCCTCACTAACGACGGCGTCGACGAGCCTAGTGCCGTAAACGGCGCCGACGACGGCCAGGCGTCTCCAGCTCACGATAGTCTGTTTGGCGGCAGCGACGCGGGGAGTCTCTTTGGCGAGACAAAGGGGGACCAGCCGTTTGGCAACGACGACGACGAGTTTGGCTCTGCCTCTATGGACATGATGCCTGCACACGGTCATGATAGCGGCGGTATGGATCATTCGGCAGATATGGCGAGTCTCGAGGCGGCAAAGGAACCAGAGACGCAGCAGCAGCAGCAGCCGCCACCTACACAGCAGACGGGAGATGCCATGGACGTGGATCCTGCTCCTACACAGACGACAGAGCCAGCGGCGCCGAGTCAACAAGACCAGCAACAAGCCAGCGCTGAATTAACTGCTCTTAAGCGCTCGCAGTCACCACCAATGCTCTACACATCCAACCACGCCCCGACACAGCACGATCCCACACAAACCTCTTCGACTACTTTCCTCTCGGCCGCCATCGACGGCGCCCTCCGCGTCTGGGACAAGCGGCAACAGGATCCCGTGGCCCGTATTGGCATGCGGCCTGGTGTGCCGCCCTGGTGTATGGGCACTTGCTGGAGTCCCAACGGCAACATCATCTACGCCGGACGGAGGAACGGCACTGTCGAGGAGTATGACATCCACAAGGCCAGGAGAGGCTGGGAGCCTGAGCGTTCACTCAAGTTCCCCGCGGGTAGTGGTGCCGTGAGTGCCGTGAGGCCCATGTTGAATGGTAGACATCTAGTGTGGTAAGTTCATCTCATCCGACCTTGTTTCTTTGCAGCAAGCTAACAATTCCCAGTGCCTCCCACGATATTCTCCGTCTCTACGATCTCCGAGAGTCTCGCGCCTTCAAACATTCTACCGTGCCCTTCCTCATTATCCCCGGCCCCCCTCGCGCAGGCGTCATCTCCAGTCTCTACATCGACCCCACGAGCCGCTTCATGCTCAGTGCCGCCGGCACAAGGGGTTGGGAGGGTACCAGCACAGAGGTCTTGATCGGATACGAGATCAACGTCACGAGTGGGTGAATTCGACTCTGTCACCATGGTTTTGTTCTCTGGCGTTGGTGTTGGGTAAGTAAACTGGCACGCCAGCTTGGAGTAGTTGTATCATTTCTGGTTAGACAAAACATCCTTCTTATAATAAACACCTTTTCCGAATCAGTCTCTCTTTCTGATCATTCATTCCTAAACATGACTCCAATATCAGCCTAAACCACACAAACATCATCACAAGGCGCAGTTAAGTATACCTAATCCTTTATAGACATTATCACCTAAGGTACAATAAGCGTCCTCTACCCACCATCACTCAAAACTAATCAAGTCATCCTCTCCATCATCACCATCATCTCCCTGGCCACTCTGTGACTCCGCCGAACTCGAACCAACGTAATCTTCCACACTCGTGAACCCCGCCGCCGCATCAAGAACCATGTGCTTCCTGCTCGACTTCTTGGAAGCACCGACACTGACCTCGCTGTTAGCTACTTTAGCACCTCGCTTGGGCGACGGCGCTGGGATCGTGTACTTGGTGTGCGATGGACGCCCAGCCACCCGCGTGCAATCAGCCGCCATGGTTGTCTGGCGAAATGACACCCGAAGCTCCATCGGACGCGGGCTAGATCGGCCCTGTCGCTCCATGTTCTCTCGGAGCATGGCATCTCGTCGCTGCACCTTCTCTGGGCTCCACTTCTCCGACAACGAGTCTTCAGTCAACGAGATAGCACCGCTCTCAAACGGCGTCTTGAGCTTGTCTTGCGGCTTCGGCGTGCTCGTCCCGGGCTGCGACATGTGGGCATAGTAGCCCATCTCCATCAGTTCCTCGCTGGTAGGCTCTTGGTGGGCAACCTCATATTCAGGCCCTCGCCTTCCACCCGTGAGGTGGACATCTCTGCCAGGCAATGCCGCGTTCTGAGTATGACCTCCCCGGTGAGGTCGTCCGCCTCTGCCACCTCGTTTTCCCAAGTTCCTGCCACCTCGCGAAGCGCCATTCCCGTTCCCTGGTCTTCCACCTCGACTCTGTAGCAAAGGTCCACCTCGACCCTGTGGCAAAGGCCTGCCTCTCAGTGGCAACAAGACTGAGGGAGCCTTGGTGCATCGGAGAGCGCATTCGCAAGGATCTCCGCAAAAGGAACCACACCCGTGACCACATGAAAGGATCTTCTCACAGGCGTGTCTGCACTTGAGGCGGGCTTGGTCGGATGGATGGCAGGTCGTCTGACAGGCATGACCGTTGGGGCATTTCTCATCGCACATCTGCTCACAGCCACCTCCAGGAATGTTGTTCCACATGTCAACCTCTCTGATCTTGGTCACTCTGTTATGCTTCTTGCAAGTGACTGGGAGAAACTTGTCGATGCACTCATTCTCGACGAAGACATCATACACCTTGCCCCAGGTCTCGGCGCTCGTGCGGGATTTCTGCAGAAGATTGAAGGCATCGCCGAAGATGTACATGCCGCGCCTTGCCCGGCTCGTCGCAACCACTGCTCGGTTCTCATTGTCAACGAAACCGGGTTTGACACTTCGGACCAGAGAGAGGAGAATGATGTCGTTTTCTTCGCCTTGGAACCCGTCGACTGTACGGACAGACCAGTCCCTGGTGGGATTGAAGTTGAGGAGGACCGGGTCTCGTCGGAGCTTCTCGAGAAGGAGGTTAACTTGACCCTTGTAGTAAGTCAGGAGGGTAATGGCAGACGGCCGCATGTCGTTCAGGACCAAGTATCTCACGAACCGAACCATCATCTCAGCCTCCCTAGGGTTCGAGAAGGAAAAGTCGTCAGGGTTCTGCGCCTCGGCCCAGTGGTGATGAAACCAAAAGAGATTCCGCCCACCCATTCCTGGGACTGGTGGTCGAACAGAGGGATCAGTGACAGAGGGATGGTCCTCCAGGCTTGGATAGAAGGTGTTGACCACTTCTCGAATGGCGGGAATCATTCGGCGCTGCACGCGTAGCATTGAGTAAGGAAGATCGAGTTGGACTAGTCGTTGAAACAGGGAAATGTGCATGTTGTACGGTTCTTGACCCAGTTCGCGAACATCAAGGTGTGGAACCAGTTGTTGATGATCGCCCACAAGTACGATTTGATCCAGAGATGGATACATCGCCGACGTGATGTTTGCTTCTCTGGTCTCGGCGGCTTCTTCAATCATCAAGATACGAGGCTTCAACGCAGCAATCAGCCCAAGGTACTTGGTCAATCCTGTCGTTGTGCAACCCAGAATCTCGATGCGTTCGTTGCGAATGACTCTGGCACTCTTGTCCCAGTTGCCAATCTTGATTTCGTTGCACACTGCCTTGTACTCCCTGAGAAGCGTGGGAAACTTCTCTGCCACCTTGCCAACAAGTCGCTTCCGGAGATACCGGTAGACCATGCCACGTTGCGCCGGCTTGATGTTGTACAAGTTTTGATGCATGGTCAAGAGCTTGGAAGCTCTGTAGAACCAAGCAGCTTCTCCTGAGTTGGCGCCTGGGACAGTACCGGTGACATTGAACTGAGTTGAAAAAAACTGGCCCTGAAGCCGTTCTTTGTCGTCCTCCTCTTGGTCGCCAGCTTCACCAGGGTCATCATCCAAGGTGGGAGGTGCAGCTTGACCGCTAGGGGGGCGGTAAACATAGGTCTGGTCCGATTCGATTTGTCCATCAAGCCATTGCACCATGGAGCTAGAAGAGACCTCTCCGTTGTTCTCGTTCACCAACGGTGCGCAATCCCACTCATCGTCATCGAGGGAGTCGAACTGTTCTTTCGTGATAAGTTCTGCTTCATAGAACTCCTCAACAGAGATCAAGTGGGATGGGAAACAGGTGGACAAGGTGTGGTCGATCTGGCTGAGTATTCTCTTCCGGGAACCTTCTCCCTTGACGGGCCCACGTGAAAGACTGGAATGCTTTCTGAGGTTGAACAAGGTGCGGGACTCGATCTCTTCGTCCTCAGTGCGACCACCGAGACGGCAAATGACGGCGCCAAAGTCAATACATCGCTTGAGGAGTTGGTCGAGCGCATGGTTGGTCTGGGCAGAAACCAGTACCGGAGGGAATGGTTTTTTCTCTCCATAGATTGCCTGTAGGGTGCGAACGTGACTCTCGAGGGCAACGACGGATGTGAAAGTCTTGCCGGTGCCAGGGGGGCCTTGGACAACGGCCAGCTCACGGGAGGTCATGCGCTTGAACGCCTCGAGTTGCGATGAATCAAACAAATTGGCGTCACCTGGAACCAGAGCAGTTTGACCTGGGGCCTCCTGAAGGTACGTAGCCTTGGGGTCGCGGGTGTATCCATCGATGATGTACTTGTCGAACTTGGATCTGGGACAAGACATGGTTAGTCTGCTTCCGCGTAAAGGGGGAAAGTGAAACTCACTCAAACAGTGCAGCATGTTGAAGCCCAACCATTGCGTGACGAACAGTCTCGAAGTAGCCACCCTTAGCCTCAAGCATGACTAGTTCGATTGAGGGATCAAGGATTGCGTCCTGGCAGTTAGACCAGAATATTTCGATTCGGGGAGGTGTGTTTTCATCCTCTTCATCATCCGGATTAGGTTCGAGGCCTCCGACGAGGTATCTTGCGGCAACGACTGCGACGTAGCACTGAGTCTTGAAATTATCCTGGCTTGGTGAAAGGACAACAAGAGTGCCTGCGGTAAGACGTGTGCACTGGTTCCAGACAACCTGGGTGGGAGAACGTTCCGTGGAGAAGGAGATTCTGCAGGCCGGTCCAGCCCGAGCAAATATGTAGCCTTGCACATGGACCTTGTAACAGTGAGTCAGAGTGTCAGAGATCAAACGAGGTGCCTTGACGAACCTGGGTGTAGATGTAGAAGTCCGAACTCTCCGCCATCTCAGGGCGATTGCGAAACTCGTTGATAGCTCGCCGAAGGAGCTCTGTGCCTTCGAAGCGGCACATCTGGTACTGGGACTCAAGGTACCCGTCCTTCTCCAGAGCTTCACCGTCCAGTGTTGCTGGAGGCACCACAGGAGGATCGGGAGCCATCAACTCTTCCGACTCGGGGATCTCCGGCAGAGTTTGCCAGGCCTTGAGGTGAACGTCCCCTTCGGGCTCAAGCTGTCTGTTCAAGACATAGTGGGAGATGATCTCAACGGAAGACAGCTCCGTCTGGGGCTAGGTAGTGCGTGTCAGCGCGCGCCGAGGGGGGAGAGTGAGGAACTTTACCTGTTCGCCTTCCTTCATGGTGGTACCGCCACCAAATGCACCTCTTTGTGTCTGTTGGATGTCAGTATTGGCTCATGGGTTGGAGCTGGCGTATGGGTAAAGGGCGAGAAGAGGTAGTACGGGAGGAGAGAGGGGAGATGCATAGAGGAGCCAAGAAGAGGAGCAGAGGGGAACGAAGGGCCAAGAACTGGCTTACTCGAGCAGTGGTTCGTTGGGCAGAACAGGGCGAAGGCTGGGATGATGATGATGGAGAAGAGAAGAGGGCGCGTTCTTCTTATTGACAAAGGGGCGAGAAGCGAGAATGAGAGCCCAGGGAAAAGAAGAAGAGAGAAGGAACCGACTTTGGAAGAGTGCTGGAAAGCACGTCGCAGTCAAAACAAGACCAGAGGTAACCAACCAGGTGCAGCGATGAGGCTAGGTCTTGCCACCAGGTCTGATATTGAAAATGAAACTGCAATCGAACCTTGTGTGCAAGGTGTCACTGCCTAAAGTAACATGCGCGTATTGAGAAAGGAAGATGAAAGCAGAGGGGAGGAGAGTGATGAGGAGGTGAAGAAAAAAAAAAGAAGGAAGGTGCGGGAGGGGGAAGGTGATAGAACTCGGGGAGGAGTTTACCCACCTGGATTTTTTTTTTAGGGGGATACCTACCTAAGGAACGCTGCAACGAAGCGAGTCTGTGATTACGCAAGATAACTGGCAGCTACTGGCACTGGCAATGCCCTTATGACTTTGGAATTATATGACGATGCAGCGTGTTCAGGTCAAAGGAGGTGAGTACCCATTGGTTGATAACACTTGCCAGTAAGTACTCAACCAGTGTGCTACGAGCGAAATACCACTGGGCCTGGCAAGATTCTGCTGATTTGATGCTCGTCTAGCGTTCTTGGGGGCATGGAGGGCCTGTTGGTTCCTGATTTCTTGGTCAATAATGCGCCGCGACGATGATTCGACGACGCCCAAAACTCGCCCCTGGCCGCGTATTTTCGCGGTGCAATTACCACCCAGATTTTCTACAAGCAGTAGAAATCACTCTCCAGGAAGTGCCAGAGATGTTTCGTCCGTCTTAATCTCGGTTCGGTTCGAATGAATCGATGTAGTGCGACAGTCGACGCGTGTAGAAGGACTCGGTTGAAATTTTCGGAAGGTGTCGTAGACAGGAAGACTTGGTAGGCCTCAGGAAGGTAGTGGAATGCGATCTGAACTGGATTGGATGCTATAGCGGTGGGAAGAAGTAAGTAACGATGGACACAGAGGTGGAAGGAGGTAGGTGCTCTACAAGCCGGAAGAAGGCAAAGGACGATCTCCTGGATGTTCCAACGAAAACAGAAGGTATATAGAGACGAGCACTCACTTCCAGCTTCTTCAATACAATGTTACACTCTCCAAAAGAAAGAAACGCCTGCGTCGTCTCTGCTCGAGTAGTTTCTCCGCTAGAGGAAGGGTCAGGGGCAGACTGGGAATTGACACTCGATCTCTCCTGTTGATATTCCAAAAGATAGAAAAGAAAGAAGGATGGAACAGAATTGAATTTTAATGGCGATTCTGTGCGGAGAGGGGATTTG